>JAVJIF010022635.1:0-84943 GCA_038442645.1 Agave tequilana
TGAATAGGTGATGGCTAATCTAATGGTCACTTATGAACAAATAATGCGGAATAAAAACTAAGTTGACCAAATTAAACTTCTTTTAATTGAACACTTATGTTTAACTCAAGAGTGTTGCCGAATTCCCCTTGCGAGGCTCTGGACAAGCTCCTCTAGATTCCCCTTGAATGGGTTGAGGTGCCGCGTTGGCTCTCTTGGTTGAATACTAGTGTTAACAACAATCCCACGCAATTATATATCAATTAAGCACAAGGGTATATACATGCATATATAAGATGAACACAATAAATTGAATGCAAGATATAAAATAGAGACAAAAAGAGAAAGAGGGAAGAGTAAGCAATCGCAAACACAAAGGGTTTGTTTCGAGTTCGAGCACACTTGCTCTACATCCCCGCCTTCGACACACGAAGGGTTTCCACTAGGCAAGATCCCAATGGATCTCTCCTCGGTGCCGTACACCTACAAACCCTCGGACTCCCAAGTCCCGTACACACGCAAGCCCTTAAGCTCGCCGAGGCCGCACCTCGAACCACCAAGAGTTCACAACCGAACTCCAACCACAACGAGCACACTTGCTCGCTTCCTCAAAGTACAAAGAAAGGATCTCTTTGATGATCACAACACTTGATCACCTAAAGAGCACTCTCACTACAACACACCTATAGGAATATCTAGCAATGGATAGCTCAAGTGTGGTGTGAGAAAATCAAGGAAAGAAAGCTTATGGAGGAAAACTCAAGAATCACTTTAACACTCTCTTGATAAAAACTCCCTTTTGATTGGAAGTATTAGCACTCTATTTTGTGGAGAAAAACTCTTCTAAAAAGTATCAGAAAAAACAGCTCAAGAAATCTCCAAAATCTTAACCTCAAAACAATAGACAAAACCCCCTTTTATAGGCTCCCAGAAAATAGAGCCGTTGGGGCTGTGTCAGTGCTGTCGGTCGACCGCCGGTCGACCGGCCAACGGTCATTTTTCTGACCATTGCAGCCACCGGTCGACCGGCTCGGTCGACCGATCCACTGGAGCAGAGTGCATTCTCTCTATCGGTCGACCGGGCCGGTCGACTGATATTTCCAGAGAGCAAAGCTCTCTTGGTCGGTCGACCGACCCGGTCGACGGCCACTGTGCTGACAAGTGCACAGGGCTGTGCACATCGGTCGACCGTCCGGTCGACCGACATGGCCTGTCAGCCAGTCTCCAGGTCTGAAAACAGGATTTAAAATCTTTTTATAAAATCCTAAAAATACATAAAAATTCTACAAAAATAGTTTTACCAATATACTTGAAAGAACAAACATGCTTGCACAAAATCAAGACATGTTATAGATGTTTTGGTCTATTTTTGTAACTTGGAAATATTAGCTCAATAACCAAAATGTATTTTTCCAAAACATGTTTTTCCAAACTTGTTTTTCTAAATCTTCATCAAATACAAAAACAAGATATTTGAGTTCATTTTGAAGCATAGTGTGTATGGATATGATCCACTACACAATCAATAAGAAATATCTATTTTTTGACATAAAGCACTAATCATGATTTTGGTTTAAAGATATGAACTATGAAATACCAAAATCCAAATAGTATTTTGTCTCAAAGAAAATCTTTTACTAAATAAAAATTCTTTTCTAAACATAAAAATTTTATGAAAGCACTTTAAATCAAGAGTTCTAATCAAGAGTGTGTGTGTGATATAGACTTGAGCAATCCACCAACTATCTATCCTTTACATCTTTTACTAAACAAAAATACAAATCTTATACCTAGACACAAGTCTTCAACTTCTTGAAGTCTTCCCTTGAAGGCTTCTCATCTTCTTGACTTGGTCCAAGCTTGATCCAAAAACTCCTTGGATCACCACATGCAAGCTCCAAATCTTGTTCTTTTAACCTTTGTTGAGCTTTGCACCTACTAAGATCTTGATCATGAATCTGTCACTAATTAAACACAAGATCATTAGTAACTATAACTACATGAGTTGATCATCATCAAAACTAGGGTGAAGGGCCTTTGGGCCAACAATCTCCCCCTTTTTGATGATGACAAAACTCATGGAGTTATATATGCATGGATTAAAGTAAAGCTTCAAAGAAGCTCCCCTTAACTCATGCATACCAAATAAATACAAGATATGGCAATAAAAGCACATGACATGTATGCAATGTAGGAGATGCAATCATATAGATCAAATCATAAATCAAATCTTTTGCTCCTAATTGCAAGACAACATATATGCATAAATACAAATCTTACTCCCCCTTAAGCAAGGAACCAAATACTTCTCCCCTTAAGTAAGGAAATCATGAAATCATGCATATAAAATCACAAATTCTTCTCCCCCTTTTGTCAATCATCAACAAAGGGTTCAAAGAAAAATACATCAAACAATTTTTTCTCCCCCTTTTTTTGGTCAAAAACAAAGAAATCAAGGAGGGATAAATACAAATCAATCAATAAAAATTTATATGCGATATAAATTCATGAAGAGGAAGACGTTAAGTTAGCTTCCCGACACATATACATTACATGAAGAGGGATGACAAGCCCTAATTCACATAACGTATAATATGTCATGCATAAGAGGAGATGTGAAGCTCCCCCTACACACGTATATCATGAAAAGAAGAGTTGTCAAGCTCCTCAGATTATAATATACTCAACATGAATCTATATGTAGAAGAGATGTTAAGCTCTCCTTGCATATAGGAAATACAAATCAAAAAAAATTTTGAATTTTCTTTATAAAATAAATTTGAAATATCTTAAAATACAATATTTTCTTTTAAGGTACCAAATGTAGAACAACCAAATTTTGAATTTTGATACCAATTATGAAATACAATGCATAAGCTTGAAGATAAATAAGATTTGAAGTAAGCTTAGCATTAACAACTTTGTGCTTTAAAAATATAAGTCCATTTAGATACAAGCACACAACAAATTATATATATGTATGAAGAACTAATATCAATTGAAGGTGATACATACATATGGGAAAGCAAAAATATGAGTATATACATAAGAGGTCAAATTGATACCAATTGAAAATATCCAATGATACCAATTGAAAATTAAGCTTAAGTGTATATATCATATAATCTACCATATGAAGAATTCGAACTAGTTAAATGAACTTGTTTTAAGAACTAGTACGAGATCCTTCCATCAAGGAATAAGTTAAAAAGTTTTTCATGAAAGATCAATGAAACACAAGGCACTAAAAACACTCTAATCCATAAAGTCCATTTAATGTTTTCAAGAGATGTGAGTGTACTAATGTTATGTGAAGCATGGCATCATGAAAATTACAATAAAACTCAATATTCCTTTAATTTTGAATTATCATAACTTTTAAAACCATGAAAATCATCAAAAAAATTTTTTATTAAAAAAAATGTTTCATAATATATGTATGTTTTGTCAATACAAGAAGCATACATACATATCTCTAACACAATTGAGTCCATATATATAGATTTGCATGAAAGGCAAATGACTCAAGAGGTATCCATGTATATCTTAATGTTTTGGCAAAATAACCATATACATGAAATGAAATCACATGATCATAACATAAATCCAAATGGGAATACAAGTTTAAGAATGTAATGATCATCAACATAAGGCTATACTAGTACATCTAATAGGCACAAATAAGCATTCAACCCAATCATATATAGATTTATTTGTGGTCCATAAGGTGTACAAGTATAAATCCAAGTGTTGACAAATACTAACATCTAAACTAATATTCAATACAATGAAGCATCAAAATTTGAAATCACAAAAGAATTTATCCATAAAAATAGGATCATGTGCATCAATGAAGAATAGATAACTAGTTTAAATGGATTTTTGACAAACTAGTTAAAGATCCTTCATAAATATGAAATCATATGTATTTCATGAATAATACTAAATACATAAAAGTTCAAGCACTCATATTCCATAAAGCTCAACATATATATTTTCTTAAAGATAGAGTGTTCAAAGGTTATGTAAATAGTATCTACATGAAAATAGTCATAGAAGCCCAAATCAAATCATGACTAAAATTTTTATTTAAACAACACACAAAAATCATTTGTATCAAAACAAATCATCAAAAAAAAAATTTACATGGTATATGTATGAATTATACAAATCCAACAATATGCATACATATCCCAAATATTAAAAGAGTCTATTAAATGTTTGCATGAAGGCAAGAGACTCACGGGTATACATGTATATTTATTAGATTTGAATTAAACATGCATATACATGAAGTAAATCACTAAAATAGGTAAAACATGTATAAAAGAGAATCATCAAAACTAGTCTTATACATATGCATAAAGTGGATACAAGTGAGCATGAAGTTCAATTATTTAAGAGTCAATTGTAATTCACTATTTGTATATGTATACATACAAGTTTGATATATTCTACATCTAAGCATGTAAATACCACATGAAGCACATGAAAAATCTTAAAACAAAATCATGAACATGCTATGAATATGACATAAGTAAATAGCATGAACATAAAAGTAGGAGTTTAGAGGTTGTTACCAACTCCAAAGCTCCAAGTGTGGTGGTTGTCCCACCAAGCTCCTTGATAGTGATGCAACCAAGTGTATCCATCATGTCCATTGCAACCACTACCAAGGTACCAACCTTCTCACGTTTTGTGAGATCCCACACCTACATCAAAATCAAAAAGTGGGGGTTTTGGTACCAATGTTTTCTTGGGTCCTTTGGGGTTAGCATTGTTGTAAGGAACCCAAAATCTATTATACTTAGCAAAATATAAGTATGGTTTCTTATCAAAACAATATCTTGCTAGATGGCCTTTGCGGCCGCAATGTGTACAAATGTACACCTTAGCATGATGCTTATGAGTGTGATTGTGATCGTGATGTGCACCATAAGCATGAGCATGATGAGTATGTGCATGAGCATGGGGAACTTGTTTCTTTGAAACAAAGATTCCAACTTAGAATGATTAAATGCACAAGAGTTCAAAGTTGAACTCAAATTATTCATTTTATTTTTCATATTCTTAATCTTATTAGATGTGGCATGAAAGGCATGATGAGATGAAGAATCATTTTTCTTTTCTTTTGAGAAACATTATCTTTTTCTTTTTCAACAAATTTTCTTTTTAAAGATTTATTTTCTTGCAAAATACTTTCCTTTTGTTTTTCTACCATAGCAAACTTATCCTTCAAAGACATATTCCCTTCACATAAATCATTCAATTTAGACATAAGGGAAACATTCTCATTTTTCAAATTCTCATTTTCTTTTTCTAAACATGCAAGTTTATTCTAAGAGAATCATTTTCTACATGCATGCAATCAAATTCTTTTTCAAAATATTGTTATCTTTTCTAAGCATGCAATGTTATCTCTAAAAGAGTCATGTTCTACATGCATGCAAGCAATTTCCTTTTCAAGTTTTTATTATTCCTTTTAAGCATGTCATATTTTTCAAGTATAAGATGACAAAAGGTAGTGAGCTCATCATATGACATGTTCTCATCATCGGATTCGGAATTTACCTCAAGGGGGTCATCCCCTGGACCATAAAGCATGTGTTGGAGGTGTTGCTTCCAACGTCCGAATCGCTCCCGGCATAATATAGATCCTTTTCGCCAAGGGAGGTGATGATGTTCCAAGCTACAAAAGCCGAATCAATATTAGCAACCCTAAATAAGTAATCATCATTTAGGGTACTCTTCAAAGCATTTAAGGCTTTTGCATTACCCTCAATATACTTGCTATTGTTAATATATGAATCATTAAATGTAGCAAGATAGACATGAATGCCTAGGGCCTTGAGGAACAAGGACATCTTAACCTTCCAAATTTGGATGTTAAGGATGTCAAAGGTGGGTGGTGACATAAAGTCCATGGTGAGGTGTGTGTGTACAACAAATATTGTGATTAGCCCAAATGTAGGATCTTTAACTCTTAGGTTGTTAGACCCTTATCAAGAGCACTAGCTCTGATACCAATTGTAAGATCACCTAGAGGGGGGGTGAATAGGTGATGGCTAATCTAATGGTCACTTATGAACAAATAATGCGGAATTAAAACTAAGTTGACCAAATTAAACTTCTTTTAATTGAACACTATGTATAACTCAAGAGTGTTGCCGAATTCCCCTTGCGAGGCTCTGGACAAGCCCCTCTAGATTCCCCTTGAATGGGTTGAGGTGCCGCGTTGGCTCTCTTGGTTGAATACTAGTGTTAACAACAATCCCACGCAATTATATATCAATTAAGCACAAGGGTATATATCATGCATATATAAGATGAACACAAAAATTGAATGCAAGATATAAAATAGAGACAAAAAGAGAAAGAGGGAAGAGTAAGCAATCGCAAACACAAAGGGTTTGTTTCGAGGTTCGAGCACACTTGCTCTACATCCCCGCCTTCGACACACGAAGGGTTTCCACTAGGCAAGATCCCAATGGATCTCTCCTCGGTGCCGTACACCTACAAACCCTCGGACTCCCAAGTCCCGTACACACGCAAGCCCCTTAAGCTCGCCGAGGCCGCACCTCGAACCACCAAGAGTTCACAACCGAACTCCAACCACAACGAGCACACTTGCCCGCTTCCTCAAAGTACAAAGAAAGGATCTCTTTGATGATCACAACACTTGATCACTAAAGAGCACTCTCACTACAACACACCTATAGGAATATCTAGCAATGGATAGCTCAAGTGTGGTGTGAGAAAATCAAGGAAAGAAAGCTTATGGAGGAAAACTCAAGAATCACTTTAACACTCTCTTGATAAAAACTCCCTTTTGATTGGAAGTATTAGCACTCTATTTTGTGGAGAAAACTCTTCTAAAAGTATCAGAAAAACAGCTCAGAAATCTCCAAAATCTTAACCTCAAAACAATAGACAAAACCCCCTTTTATAGGCTCCCAGAAAATAGAGCCGTTGGGGCTGTGTCAGTGCTGTCGGTCGACCGCCGGTCGACCGGCCAACGGTCATTTTTCTGACCGTTGCAGCCACCGGTCGACCGGCTCGGTCGACCGATCCACTGGAGCAGAGTGCACTCTCTCTATCGGTCGACGGTCCGGTCGACTGATATTTCCAGAGAGCAAAGCTCTCTTGGTCGGTCGACCGACCCGGTCGACCGGCCACTGTGCTGACAACGTGCAAAGGGCTGTGCACATCGGTCGACCGGTCCGGTCGACCGACATGGCCTGTCAGCCAGTCTCCAGGTCTGAAAACAGGATTTAAAATCTTTTATAAAATCCTAAAAATACATAAAAATTCTACAAAAATAGTTTTACCAATATACTTGAAAGAACAAACATGCTTGCACAAAATCAAGACATGTTATAGATGTTTTGGTCTATTTTTGTAACTTGGAAAATTAGCTCAATAACCAAAATGTATTTTTCCAAAACATGTTTTTCCAAACTTGTTTTTCTAAATCTTCATCAAATACAAAAACAAGATATTTGAGTTCATTTTGAAGCATAGTGTGTATGGATATGATCCACTACACAATCAATAAGAAATATCTATGTTTTTGACATAAAGCACTAATCATGATTTTGGTTTAAAGATATGAACTATGAAATACCAAAATCCAAAATAGTATTTTGTCTCAAAGAAAATCTTTTACTAAATAAAAATTCTTTTCTAAACATAAAAATCTTTTATGAAAGCACTTTAAATCAAGAGTTCTAATCAAGAGTGTGTGTGTGATATAGACTTGAGCAATCCACCAACTATCTATCCTTTACATCTTTTACTAAACAAAAATACAAATCTTATACCTAGACACAAGTCTTCAACTTCTTGAAGTCTTCCCTTGAAGGCTTCTCATCTTCTTGACTTGGTCCAAGCTTGATCCAAAAACTCCTTGGATCACCACATGCAAGCTCCAAATCTTGTTCTTTTAACCTTTGTTGAGCTTTGCACCTACTAAGATCTTGATCATGAATCTGTCACTAATTAAACACAAGATCATTAGTAACTATAACTACATGAGTTGATCATCATCAAAACTAGGGTGAAGGGCCTTTGGGCCAACAATCTCCCCCTTTTTGATGATGACAAAACTCATGGAGTTATATATGCATGGATTAAAGTAAAGCTTCAAAGAAGCTCCCCCTTAACTCATGCATACCAAATAAATACAAGATATGGCAATAAAAGCACATGACATGTATGCAATGTAGGAGATGCAATCATATAGATCAAATCATAAATCAAATCTTTTGCTCCTAATTGCAAGACAACATATATGCATAAATACAAATCTTACTCCCCCTTAAGCAAGGAACCAAATACTTCTCCCCCTTAAGTAAGGAAATCATGAAATCATGCATAAAATCACAAATTCTTCTCCCCCTTTTTGTCAATCATCAACAAAGGGTTCAAAGAAAAAATACATCAAACAAATTTTTCTCCCTTTTTTTGGTCAAAAACAAAGAAATCAAGGAGGGATAAATACAAATCAATCAATAAAATTATATGCGATATAAAATTCATGAAGAGGAAGACGTTAAGTTAGCTCCCGACACATATACATTACATGAAGGAGGGATGACAAGCCCTAATTCACATAACGTATAATATGTCATGCATAAGAGGAGATGTGAAGCTCCCCCTACACACGTATATCATGAAAAGAAGAGTTGTCAAGCTCCTCAGATTATAATATACTCAACATGAATCTATATGTAGAAGAGATGTTAAGCTCTCCTTGCATATAGGAAATACAAATCAAAAAAAAATTTTGAATTTTCTTTATAAAATAAATTTTGAAATATCTTAAAATACAATATTTTCTTTTAAGGTACCAAATGTAGAACAACCAAATTTTGAATTTTGATACCAATTATGAAATACAATGCATAAGCTTGAAGATAAATAAGATTTGAAGTAAGCTTAGCATTAACAACTTTGTGCTTTAAAAATATAAGTCCATTTAGATACAAGCACACAACAAATATATATATGTATGAAGAACTAATATCAATTGAAGGTGATACATACATATATGGGAAAGCAAAAATATGAGTATATACATAAGAGGTCAAATTGATACCAATTGAAAATATCCAATGATACCAATTGAAAATTAAGCTTAAGTGTATATATCATATAATCTACCATATGAAGAATTCGAACTAGTTAAATGAACTTGTTTTAAGAACTAGTACGAGATCCTTCCATCAAGGAATAAGTTAAAAAGTTTTTCATGAAAGATCAATGAAACACAAGGCACTAAAACACTCTAATCCATAAAGTCCATTTAATGTTTTCAAGAGATGTGAGTGTACTAATGTTTATGTGAAGCATGGCATCATGAAAATTACAATAAAACTCAATATTCCTTTAAATTTTGAATTATCATAACTTTTAAAACCATGAAAATCATCAAAAAAAATTTTTTATTAAAAAAAATGTTTCATAATATATGTATGTTTTGTCAATACAAGAAGCATACATACATATCTCTAACACAATTGAGTCCATATATAGAGATTGCATGAAAGGCAAATGACTCAAGAGGTATCCATGTATATCTTAATGTTTTGGCAAAATAACCATATACATGAAATGAAATCACATGATCATAACATAAATCCAAATGGGAATACAAGTTTAAGAATGTAATGATCATCAACATAAGGCTATACTAGTACATCTAATAGGCACAAATAAGCATTCAACCCAATCATATATAGATTTATTGTGGTCCATAAGGTGTACAAGTATAATCCAAGTGTTGACAAATACTAACATCTAAACTAATATTCAATACAATGAAGCATCAAAATTTTGAAATCACAAAAGAATTATCCATAAAAATAGGATCATGTGCATCAATTGAAGAATAGATAACTAGTTTAAATGGATTTTTGACAAACTAGTTAAAGATCCTTCATAAATATGAAATCATATGTATTTCATGAATAATACTAAATACATAAAAGTTCAAGCACTCATATTCCATAAAGCTCAAACAATATATATTTTCTTAAAGATAGAGTGTTCAAAGGTTATGTAAATAGTATCTACATGAAAATAGTCATAGAAGCCCAAATCAAATCATGACTAAAATTTTTATTTAAACAACACACAAAAATCATTTGTATCAAAACAAATCATCAAAAAAAAAATTTACATGGTATATGTATGAATTATACAAATCCAACAATATGCATACATATCCCAAATATTAAAAGAGTCTATTAAATGTTTGCATGAAGGCAAGAGACTCACGGGTATACATGTATATTTATTAGATTTGAATTAAACATGCATATACATGAAGTAAATCACTAAAATAGGTAAAACATGTATAAAAGAGAATCATCAAAACTAGTCTTATACATATGCATAAAGTGGATACAAGTGAGCATGAAGTTCAATTATTTAAGAGTCAATTGTAATTCACTATTTGTATATGTATACATACAAGTTTGATATATTCTACATCTAAGCATGTAAATACCACATGAAGCACATGAAAAATCTTTAAAAACAAAATCATGAACATGCTATGAATATGACATAAGTAAATAGCATGAACATAAAAGTAGGAGTTTAGAGTTGTTACCAACTCCAAAGCTCCAAGTGTGGTGGTTGTCCCACCAAGCTCCTTGATAGTGATGCAACCAAGTGTATATCCATCATGTCCATTGAAACCACTACCAAGGTACCAACCTTCTCACGTTTTGTGAGATCCCACACCTACATCAAAATCAAAAAAAGTGGGGGTTTTGGTACCAATGTTTTCTTGGGTCCTTTGGGGTTAGCATGTTGTAAGGAACCCAAAATCTATTATACTTAGCAAATATAAGTAGTATGGTTTCTTATCAAAAAACTATCTTGCTAGATGGCCTTTGCGGCCGCAATGTGTACAAAATGTACACCTTAGCATGATGCTTATGAGTGTGATTGTGATCGTGATGTGCACCATAAGCATGAGCATGATGAGTATGTGCATGAGCATGGGGAACTTGTTTCTTTTGAAACAAAGATTCCAACTTAGAATGATTAAATGCACAAGAGTTCAAAGTTGAACTCAAATTATTCATTTTATTTTTCATATTCTTAATTTATTAGATGTGGCATGAAAGGCATGATGAGATGAAGAATCATTTTTCTTTTTCTTTGAGAAACATTATCTTTTCTTTTTCAACAAATTTCTTTTTTAAAGATTTATTTTCTTGCAAAATACTTTCCTTTTGTTTTTCTACCATAGCAAACTTATCCTTCAAAGACATATTCCCTTCACATAAATCATTCAATTTAGACATAAGGGAAACATTCTCATTTTCAAATTCTCATTTTCTTTTTCTAAACATGCAAGTTTATTTCTAAGAGAATCATTTTCTACATGCATGCAATCAAATTTCTTTTTCAAAATATTGTTATCTTTTTCTAAGCATGCAATGTTATCTCTAAAAGAGTCATGTTCTACATGCATGCAAGCAATTTCCTTTTCAAGTTTTTATTATTCCTTTTAAGCATGTCATATTTTTCAAGTATAAGATGACAAAAGGTAGTGAGCTCATCATATGACATGTTCTCATCATCGGATTCGGAATTTACCTCAAGGGGGTCATCCCCTTGGACCATAAAGCATGTGTGTGGAGGTGTTGCTTCCAACGTCCGAATCGCTCCCGGCATAATATAGATCCTTTTCGCCAAGGGAGGTGATGATGTTCCAAGCTACAAAAGCCGAATCAATATTAGCAACCCTAAATAAGTAATCATCATTTAGGGTACTCTTCAAAGCATTTAAGGCTTTGCATTACCCTCAATATACTTGCTATTGTTAATATATGAATCATTAAATGTAGCAAGATAGACATGAATGCCTAGGGCCTTGAGGAACAAGGAATCTTAACCTTCCAAATTTGGATGTTAAGGATGTCAAAGGTGGGTGGTGACATAAAGTCCATGGTGTGTGTGTGTGTGTTACAACAAATATTGTGATTAGCCCAAATGTAGGATCTTTAACTCTTAGGTTGTTAGACCCTTATCAAGAGCACTAGCTCTGATACCAATTGTAAGATCACCTAGAGGGGGGGTGAATAGGTGATGGCTATCTAATGGTCACTTATGAACAAATAATGCGGAATTAAAACTAAGTTGACCAAATAAACTTCTTTAATTGAACACTTATGTATAACTCAAGAGTGTTGCCGAATTCCCCTTGCGAGGCTCTGGACAAGCCCCTCTAGATTCCCCTTGAATGGGTTGAGGTGCCGCGTTGGCTCTCTTGGTTGAATACTAGTGTTAACAACAATCCCACGCAATATATATCAATTAAGCACAAGGGTATATATCATGCATATATAAGATGAACACAATAAATTGAATGCAAGATATAAAATAGAGACAAAAAGAGAAAGAGGGAAGAGTAAGCAATCGCAAACACAAAGGGTTTGTTTCGAGGTTCGAGCACACTTGCTCTACATCCCCGCCTTCGACACACGAAGGGTTTCCACTAGGCAAGATCCCAATGGATCTCTCCTCGGTGCCGTACACCTACAAACCCTCGGACTCCCAAGTCCCGTACACACGCAAGCCCTTAAGCTCGCCGAGGCCGCACCTCGAACAACCAAGAGTTCACAACCGAACTCCAACCACAACGAGCACACTTGCCCGCTTCCTCAAAGTACAAAGAAAGGATCTCTTTGATGATCACAACACTTGATCACCTAAAGAGCACTCTCACTACAACACACCTATAGGAATATCTAGCAATGGATAGCTCAAGTGTGGTGTGAGAAAATCAAGGAAAGAAAGCTTATGGAGGAAAACTCAAGAATCACTTTAACACTCTCTTGATAAAAACTCCCTTTTGATTGGAAGTATTAGCACTCTATTTTGTGGAGAAAACTCTTCTAAAAGTATCAGAAAAAACAGCTCAAGAAATCTCCAAAATCTTAACCTCAAAACAATAGACAAAACCCCCTTTTATAGGCTCCCAGAAAATAGAGCCGTTGGGGCTGTGTCAGTGCTGTCGGTCGACCGCCGGTCGACCGGCCAACGGTCATTTTTCTGACCGTTGCAGCCACCGGTCGACCGGCTCGGTCGACCGATCCACTGGAGCAGAGTGCACTCTCTCTATCGGTCGACCGGTCCGGTCGACTGATATTTCCAGAGAGCAAAGCTCTCTTGGTCGGTCGACCGACCCGGTCGACCGGCCACTGTGCTGACAACGTGCAAAGGGCTGTGCACATCGGTCGACGGTCCGGTCGACCGACATGGCCTGTCAGCCAGTCTCCAGGTCTGAAAACAGGATTTAAAATCTTTTTATAAAATCCTAAAAATACATAAAAATTCTACAAAAATAGTTTTACCAAATATACTTGAAAGAACAAACATGCTTGCACAAAATCAAGACATGTTATAGATGTTTTGGTCTATTTTTGTAACTTGGAAATATTAGCTCAATAACCAAAATGTATTTTTCCAAAACATGTTTTTCCAAACTTGTTTTTCTAAATCTTCATCAAATACAAAAACAAGATATTTGAGTTCATTTTGAAGCATAGTGTGTATGGATATGATCCACTACACAATCAATAAGAAATATCTATGTTTTTGACATAAAGCACTAATCATGATTTTGGTTTAAAGATATGAACTATGAAATACCAAAATCCAAAATAGTATTTTGTCTCAAAGAAAATCTTTTACTAAATAAAAATTCTTTTCTAAACATAAAAATCTTTTATGAAAGCACTTTAAATCAAGAGTTCTAATCAAGAGTGTGTGTGTGATATAGACTTGAGCAATCCACCAACTATCTATCCTTTACATCTTTTACTAAACAAAAATACAAATCTTATACCTAGACACAAGTCTTCAACTTCTTGAAGTCTTCCCTTGAAGGCTTCTCATCTTCTTGACTTGGTCCAAGCTTGATCCAAAAACTCCTTGGATCACCACATGCAAGCTCCAAATCTTGTTCTTTTAACCTTTGTTGAGCTTTGCACCTACTAAGATCTTGATCATGAATCTGTCACTAATTAAACACAAGATCATTAGTAACTATAACTACATGAGTTGATCATCATCAAAACTAGGGTGAAGGGCCTTTGGGCCAACAGTTAACTTTATCAAACACCATGTCATCCATCGATTTTGTGTCCCTAGGCGGATCATCCATGATAACGGTCCCTAATTTGTGAGCCAGGTATTCTATCAGTTCTGTGACAAATACCGGATTCAGAATATGGCATCAACCGCTTATACCCTGCTGCTAATGGCTTGGTGAAAGCATTCAACAAGATAATTATCAAGCTACTCAAAAAATTCATTTTCATCAAATAAGCGAGATTGGAACGAGAAGTGATTGGTCGCTAATGTTGCATATTTAATATCATATGTCCATACTTATTATAGAATAAAAGCCTGCATTGTCCTAATTAATTGTTTGATTTATTTGCAGGCCCAATCTTTAAGGAGATGAAGAGAAATGAGCCCAAAAGCCCACCAAAATTCTGAATTAAATCAGAATTAATTCGCAATAAGTAAATCAGGCAAAATCAAGAGGTGAAAAACCGGTTGAGAAGAATCCTCTCAGAATCGATCGGTTAAAGCCAAGAATCCAAGGCCATTTCGTCAGAATCCGAGACTCAAACTGCAAAACCAACTCCAGATAAAGTCAGAAGGCCAAACCAGCGCGACCCACCAATAGGGTGTGGCCACCTGGCCACACCCTGGCCGCGGAAACGCAGCAAAAGCCACGTTTCCGCGGCAATCTTGGGGAGTTAGGGGAGCGTTTGCTCCCCCGATCTCCCCGGGATCCTCCTTACTGGATTTATGCCTATAAAAGGCTAGTATCTGCGCTGAAAAGTGGACGACCATGCAGAGATAGGTTTAGACTAGTTTTCCATTTTGTATTTTAGGTTTTTTTTTTCTTGTTATGTAAATTGTATGTAAGCTTAGGTTAGATGATGATGATTCATGTAAGTAAGAGAGAGAGGCATATGTTGAGAGTGACACCGATGTACCCTCCTCCTTCTTTCATCGTTTCAAGCAATAAAGGTAACAATTGTTTATGTTCTTCTTTACTTTCATTTTTCTTTTGTTTTCGTTTTCCTCTTCTACTTTACCTCATTTGTTTTTGTTGACTTTACAAGTGAATTCCAAGACACAAGTACACCGATGTTATGCGAGTGCCAACGATATTTCATGAAGACGTTCTCCTCCTCAAAACGTATCACTTCATGCTTGTGCTAGACTTGATGATATAATGCGAACAGGGACTGAGCTCGAGCTTATGATCTATGCGTTGAACGCCTCCAAAGCAAAGGTAGAACAAGCAAAGGTTTCCAAGTAAGTCATAAATCAATCTAGGTAAGTATTCTTCACTCTTCTTTCTTCTTTTCTTTTATTTCTTAGTTTAGATCACCAACCACCTCTTCCAAATCATTCTCTTTCGACTCACTTGTATATAGTCGCTTTCTGTCGCCGTTTTTTGATTTTTTCCGCCTTCTTCATCTCTCACTTTCTTCTTAACTTTAATTATTACTTCTTTTTCTTTTTGTTAACTTAAAAACAGAGAAGAACTATCATTTGTTTTCTTAACGATTTCAATAAAGAACGTAAACGCTTCTATCGCAAAACCCTCCTTGTGGATCACGACCGCATAGCCACTTGCTATAGCGGAAGAATTGAGCACTTGCACATCTTCTTTCTTAAGTTCTATAATTCCGTATTTGTGTGCAGGTTTAGCATCAATCAAATTTTGGCGCCGTTGCCGGGGAGGGTAACGTTTTTATTGAAATCTGATTTTTTCTGAAAATTTTTTAGAACTAAACGAATTTTTTTCTCTGTTGCAGGTTAAGGGCAAGCAAAGCAGGAAATTAAAGTTGCAGTAACATATAAGTGGCCTTGGGCCTCTGCTCTAGAAAGCAGAGACCAAGTGCCCTCTGCCTTGCCGCGGATCCGCGGCCAAAGCCGCGAAAACGCGGCAAAAAGGAGTGGACTACTAATTGTCATTTTGCAGGGCTGCTTGCTTTGTAAATTGTAGTTTTCTGCAACTTTACTTTTTTTTTATATGCCATCACATAAGCCTGCTAATAATCAACAGTAAAACATTTGTTGAAAGATAAAAAAAAAATTGATTAGACGTTTGCATTTTAGGCACGTGTCTTTTCAATTCATTTATTTTACTGTTGAAGAGTGCTGGAGCAAGGTACGTATGCATTGCATGTAGAATAGGACTCATCTCTTGGTTGATTTTCATTGCTTTGAGTGTATCCTATTTACATATCCTGTACACTTGCACAAACTGATCTTAAGGGCACCACCCATAACAAGATAAGGTGGGGATTTAATCACCCTTCCTTAGCCCAAAAATCAGATTCCAAGCACTCACTAACCCAAGCCTAACTTAAAATTAGTAGCGTTGGCCTAGGGACATCTCGGACTCAATTAGGAGATTATCCTAAGGGGAAAGGTGTTGGAACTTGACTCCTGCCAAATCAGTGTCTAGGAAAGGGATTGAGGGCTGAAAGCCCGAAGTTGGTGGTTATTTAATAAGGAACTTCTTTGACGGAAAACCTTCCACCAACCTTGCCCTGACCTGGCTGATTAGCTTGTGGTCAAAGTCTGCATTGAACCTCCCGTGGACAGTCTAACCAGTTAGGAGTCGTCTAGGTCATAGGTCTACCCTAACTTAGGTTAGAATCTTTTTCTTTTTCTTTGTTTGTTTATTTGTTTGTTTTTCTTTCTTTTTGTTTGTATTCCATTGTGTGATATGGCCTATAATAATAATTTTTTCAACTTCAATAATAATCCATATTACACGTCAAACTCTTTTTCGGATATTACCAACCCGGCATATCATGACTTTAACCAACCTAGTGTGCCGGATTAGTCTTATCCGAATCAATATAACCCATGTTACCCATCGTATGACTATAATTTCCATAACGATTTTAACTCTTCACAGAGTCAGTGGGGATTCACCTACCCCTAGTCCAATTTTCAACCAACTTGTCCTCCTTCTCCACCTAGTCCATAATATTTTAAGATTCATACTCAGTTCCACCCGTCAAGATAGGAAACCATCAATTTTGGAAATGAGTATGCATGAGTCCAAACACAAATCCCAAATCTGATGGACCACAATTTCACTACACTTTCAAGACAATTCTTCATCCTTTCATCAAAAAATGAACCTATCAACTATGAAAAGATGCTTGAAGCCATGACTCAGGCTCAAAACACTCGTAATCGTGACATAGATATGATGGTCGAATCTCTACATCTCACCGTTGGACCAGTTCTGATGTCACTAACCATTCTGTTAGAGCCGAAGAGTCATGTAGTTTTGGAAATCAAGATTCCATTTCAGAACGACCATTTGAACTTGCCCAAACTCCAAATTTTGAAAAAGATATTGACAGTTTAGCAAGTTTTCCTTTTCCTGAAATAGAACTTGAAAATGAATATGATCCTGAACCCCAACTTAGTGATTCAATTCTACTTCCTGATTCGATTATGACTCCGGTATCTTCTCCTGATTTCGATCTTTTCCCCGAGTCAACGTTGGATCCTGTGCCTATTCATCATGAAACTGAATCCCCCGTCTTTGAGGATCATATTGAACTTGACCAATTATACAATTTTGAAAGTCCTATTGACAAATTGGCAAGTTCTCAATTTTTTGATATTGAACTCAATGAGATATGTGACCTAGATTATCAAATCTGTGATCCAGTTCAACTTTCTGAATCAATATTGACTCCTGTTGTGTTACAAAAATGAGTAATATTTTAGAGTCAGTTTTGATTCCTCCACCTATCATTCCTGAACTGGAATCACCCATATTATGTCACATTCCATTGTTGGAAAATACATGTGGACTTGAGTTTCAACTTCTTGACTTGGACCCTATTCCTGAACCAATTTCGACTCTTGAACCTTTACTTGACTTAAGTTACCTTCCTGAGTCGGTATTAGTTCCTGTACTTCCTGAGTCCAAGTCAATCATTCTATTATTTCATACTCCTTTCTGGGACGAGGTGGTTGACAAATTTGACTCCGAAATCAATTATGGAATATGGAAATTAGATGGGGTTAAATATTTAATAAAGATCCTTTGTGGATACATCTTTTTAATGGGTTATACTAAAGATATTTCTGGTGGGTTCCTCCGAGCCCAACGAAAAGTCGATTGGGCGCATTTCGTGGACCAATCAGACTACCACCGGAACCACCACCTTAAGGTAACATTTTCCTCCCCTTTCTTCTTTTTCATGCATCTATGCATTAATTCATACATTGAGAACATTGCATGAGATAGGTGTGGCGGAGGGTCTAACATAACTTTTCTTTTTCTTTAAAATAAAAAAAATTAACATTTTTCTTTACTTTTAAAAACTTTTTGAAAATAGAAATAATATTTTGACATATTTCTTGTAAGAAATTAAGTTAATTTTAAGGAATAGGAAAATCTAAATTCGGATTTCTTATACTTGGTCAAAATATAATTATTTGTTTGATTTTTAGGGTTAGGAAGAAAATTTGTCAAGTAATTTAGTCTTGATCTTTACCTTGATGAAATATGCACACTTCATACACTTACACACTTAGGTTCAAAAACAAAGATTCTTATGCCTTATAAAAAATATATATATATAAATAAATAAGGCATAAGAGTTAGAGTTAATAAAACCCTTAGTCAAAATTTTCATAGTCACAAGGTGCATATGACTTAGGGTAAAGTAATAGACTAGATGAGAAGTACAATTTGACTCCTTACTTTGATTGATAATAAATTTTTGAATAGAGACTAAGTTTAGGAATGAAAAATTCAGTTTTCCTATAACTTATAGATTGCTTAAATCTTACAATTATATTTCAAATATTTTTCCCTTTCAAAATGCTTTTCGAAAATACTAACTCTTTATTTCCCTTTTCTTATGGATTTTGTGGGTGTAATCCGCTGAAAACCCTCACGAGACAAAACTCGTCCTCTAGGGGAAACCTAGAGGTTTAACGGTTGTTGCACATGCTCAGTGCAATCGCGCGACCTGCGAAAGTGGTCTAATAATCCTTAGTATAGTTTAGTTGTTTTGCTCGAGGACGAGCAAAAGATAGGTATGGGGGTGTGATTGGTCGCTAATGTTGCATATTTAATATCATATGTCCATACTTATTATAGAATAAAAGCCTGCATTGTCCTAATTAATTGTTTGATTTATTTGCAGGCCCAATCTTAAGGAGATGAAGAGAAATGAGCCCAAAGCCCACCAAAATTCTGAATTAAATTAGAATTAATTCGCACTAAGTAAATCAGGAAAAAATCAAGAGGTGAAAAATCGGTTGAGAAGAATCCTCTCAGAATCGATCGGTTTAAAGCCAAGAATCTAAGGCCATTTTGTCTGAATCCGGGACTCAAACTGCTCCAGATAAAGTCAAACGGCCAAACCAGCGCGACCCACCAACAGGGTGTGGCCACCTGGCCACATCCTGCCGAGGAAAACGCGGCAAAAGCCGCGTTTCCGCGGCAATCTTGGGGGAGTTAGGGGGAGCGTTTGCTCCCCCGATCTCCCCGGGATCCTCCTTACTGGATTTATGCCTATAAAAGGCTAGTATCTGCGCTGAAAAGTGGACGACCATGCAGAGATAGGTTTAGACTAGTTTTCCATTTTATAGTTTAGGTTTTTCTTTTCTTGTTATGTAAATTGTATGTAAGCTTAGGTTAGATGATGATTCATGTAAGTAAGAGAGAGAGGCATATGTTTAGAGTGACACCGATGTACCCTCCTCCTTTCTTTCATCGTTTCAAGCAATAAAGGTAACAATTGTTTATGTTCTTCTTACTTTCATTTTCTTTTGTTTTCGTTTTCCTCTTCTACTTTACCTCGTTTGTTTTGTTGACTTACAAGTGAATTCCAAAGCACAAGTACACCGATGTTATGCGAGTGCCAACGATATTTCATGAAGACGTTCTCCTCCTCAAAACGTATCACTTCATGCTTGTGCTAGACTTGATGATATAATGCGAACAGGGACTGAGCTCGAGCTTATGATCTATGCGTTGAACGCCTCCAAAGCAAAGGTAGAAAAGCAAAGGTTTCCAAGTAAGTCATAAATCAATCTAGGTAAGTATTCTTCACTCTTTCTTTCTTTCTTTTCTTTTATTTCTTAGTTTAGATCACCAACCACCTCTTCCAAATCATTCTCTTTCGACTCACTTGTACATAGTCTCTTTCTTCCGCCGTTTTCTGATTTTTTTCCACCTTCTTCATCTCTCACTTTCTTCATAACTTTAATTATTACTTCTTTTTCTTTTTGTTAACTTAAAAACAGAGAAGAACTATCGTTTTGTTTCTTAACGATTTCAATAAAGAACGTAAACGCTTCTATCGCAAAACCCTCCTTGTGGATCACGACCCGCATAGCCACTTGTTATAGCGAAAGAATTGAGCACTTGCACATCTTCTTCTTAAGTTCTATAATTCTGTATTTTGTGTGCAAGTTTAGCATCAATCAAGAAGCTTAGTGAATGTCTTTAGGCCTACCGAACTACAATTCGGACCCCGACAGGCAATACATCTTTTTCCTTGGTATACAGGTGTGAAGCGGTCATACCGTTAGAAATCCAGATGTCGTCATTACGAGTCGCTTTAATGACTAGAATGACAAAGGAGGGACAATGATCACTTGCGTCTCCAGGAGTTCGAAGCCTTAGATGAGAAGCGGCTACAAGCTCAACAACACATTGAGTTGTATCAGGCGCGGATCTCGAAGGCCTTCAATAAGAAGGTTAAGCAAAGGATTTTCTAGAAAGGAGATTTGATTTTAGCCGTCAGATGACCGAATGATCATGACGCACAAAATCAAAGACAAATTTCAGCCCAAATGGGAAGGACCATTTGTGATAGAAACATTCTATTCAAATGGAGCATATCGCCTTATGACTTCAGACGGAGACTTACTCATGATGCCAATCAACGGCAATTTCCTAAAGAAGTATTATCCTTGATAAGATCTTTCTCACAATCAAGTTAACATTACACCTTGATCAAGACCTTCAAATCCAAGATAGTAGAAAGAGCGCTCCTATCTTTCTCTAACGAGATCATACAACCATAAACCAGTGTCGAGCCGATCGAACACCCAGTCGTATCAAAGAAGAGTCAAGGTTACAAAATTCAACTGTCGGCTAGTATCGAGTCGATCAAAACGCCTTTGATAATGAAGAAGAAAACAAGGGATCAAGTGTTTTGCCTTGTCACTCTTCTAGTATATAAACATGTACCTATCTTCAACTTAAAAGAATAGGTCTATTTGAAGTCAAGCATGCCTAAGCAACAGTTTCAGGCAAATGGTTATTTAGCCTGAATTTTCTATGTATAATGGTGGCATACCCCCATGCTCTGGTTCGATCGATCGAAGTTCAACGCAACGACAAAAGGTCCGACAAAAAAAATGAGTTTATTGGATGACTTATCAAGCCGAAGTCATAAAGAAGGTTCGTGACGCATTCTCTTGTTGAACATTTCCACTGTTCCAAGTTCATATCAAGACATGGCGACGACAAATGGTAAACCAATCGAATCAAAGATCAAAGCAGTTTAGCTGATGACTTGGCAAACTCAAACTCGTTGAAGAAGGTTCGTGACACATCCTGATATGGAAACAGATAAGGGTTGACAGAGAGTCCATGAGGAATGATAATCTTCGAATCAAGATCTCGTTGGAATTCGTGTCTACTCCTTTAATCCCCAACTCACCTACAGAGTGAAAACCAGGGAAGCATCGCGTTACTCAAAGTAACAAAATAACCCAATGCCTCTAATGGCTAGGGATAGAGGGAAATGTTGGCCTTTAAGCCCAACATAAGTCCTTGACAATCATCATGCTGAGGGGAATAGCATGGCTAGCTCAACTCAAATGGTAGTTGGTAAAGGCATATCAAATCCGTTGATAGCTGAGGGTTTGCTAAAAACCCTAAGGGACCTGTTCCCATTTGATTCCCTCTCCAAAATCACTTACCAATTCCCGTCCATGGAATGGTAAGACCACATAGAAAGGTATTCATATCCCTACGAAATGACGAGTCTAGCCTATCATGTTAATATTAAACTCGGATAGTAAGACTCTAGCCTACTCCCCGGTGGATAAAACCAACATCACTGCGAATTTGGTCAACTTTCCCATGAATAAACTCCGCTTGTCATTCTCTTCAATAGAATGACAGGTCCACTCAAATTACTGTTATGTTCAAATAACTCTGACAGTAATGAATTCTTGTCAAGTTAACATCACACCTCTGACAAGTTGCTCTACAAATCCCCACGGAGTTCTATGACATATAATCTTTCATGAGATTTATATTTCTTAGCTCCCCAACAAGTTTCCAGTAGACTCTCTTCAAAGTCTATTTCCCACTTAGTCCCCAATGGACTCTCTTGGTTATCACGTTAACAATATACCTCTGACAATTTCTTCCAAATAACATCCGAAGGAGATATCAATTTCCCCATGGAGTTTATGATCAGATCCTATTTCCCCCGATGGGATTATTTCTTTTACCGTTATGTCTATCTTGTCACCTCTGAACGGTAGAAATCCTGAGCTTGATAGTTTCTCAATCGATTATGTCCATATTACCTCTGAACCGATAGATAACCAAGTCTCATCTTTCAGTCCAATAGGGACTATTCCTTAGCCGTTATGTCTAGTTCGCCACCTCTGAACGGTAGGGCTTTGAGTCTAGGAAATCCCAATCGGTTATGTCCATATTACCTCTGAACCGATGGATACCTAGATCTCCCTTCTTATGGTACTTCAACTGTCATGTCCAGTTCACCACCTCTGAACAGATAAGTCCATAACTTTGTTTTCCTTCCCTCTATCAAGGTCAGGAGTTCTTGCTGTTATGTTAATACGACTACCTCTGAACAGCGAATTGTGAGCCTGATGTCTCTTAGTTGTCATGTTCATATTACCTCTGAACCAGCGGGTGCCCAGATCTAATTCACCCTTGCAGTCTCTAGTGGGTAGTTACTAAGTTAATGCAACTACCTCTGGAAGCGGATTCAGAGTTTGATGTGTCTTAGTCTATCATGTCCAGTATATCACCTCTAAATAGATGGGTCCTTAAAATCGGATTCACCTTCATTTTGTCATCATGTCCAGTTCATCACCTCTGAATGACAAAATTTCGAGCTTGGTGGCTTCTTAATCGGTTATATCCAGTTGTCACCTCTGAACCTACAGATAGCCAAGTCTCCCCTTTTGCTTACTGTTATGTCCAGTTCGTCACCTCTGAACAATAAATACTCCGAGTTTGGTAATTTCTAATCGGTTATGTCCAGTTTGTCACCTCTGAACCGATGAATATCTAATCTCATCTTTCTTTGTCATTATGTCCATATCACCTCTGAATGACAAGGCTTCGTGTCTGGTGATTCCTAATCATCATGTCTAGGTCATCCGATGACCTTTAATCTGTTACGTTAATATTTACCTCTGAACAATAAAGATCGTCAAGCTTATTTCTTCCATCCTCATCTCAATATGATTTGAGTCTAGCCATTTCTCAAATTTGTAACTAATCCTATCAGTTTATCACCTCTGATTAGATTAGTCATACCATATATACAACTTGAAAGTAAGAATTGCAAATTCAAAAAATAAAACAAGTTGGAAATGCAACAGAGGAGTCAAATAAAATTACTTTTTATTGATTCCAAAGAGGGATACATGGATACTGAAGATTCACCTTGAGGGGGGGTGAATAGGTGATGGTTAATCTAATGGTCACTTAACGCCAAATGATGCAAATAATGCGGAAGCAAAAAAGCAATTATGACCTAATTAAATCTTTTACACTAAACACCACGTATAACCAAAGAGTGTTGCCGAATTCCCCGTGAAGGGCTCTGGACAAACTCCTCTAGATTCCCCTTGAATGGGTTGAGGTGCCGCGTTGGCTCTCTTGGTTGAATACAAGTGTTAGCAACAATCCCAAGCAAGTATATCAATATGAGCACAAATGAATATCTAGCATATAAAGATGAGCACAATAAAAGTATGCAAGATATAAAAGAGACAAAGAAGAGAGAGAGAGAGTGAGCAATCGCAAACACAAGGGTATGTTTCGAGGTTCGAGCACACTTGCTCTACATCCCCGCCTTCGACACACGAAGGATTTTCACTATGCAAGATCCCAATGGATCTCTCCTCGGTGCCGCAACAACCTACAAGCCCTCGGACTCCCTAGTCCCGTACACACGCAAGCTCACTAGCTCGCCGAGGCCGCACCTCGAAACAAAGAGTTCACAACCGAACTCCAAACCACCACGAGCACACTTGCCCGTCTCCTCAAAGTACAAGAATGAAATCTTGGTGATCCAACACTTTGATCACCAATGAAAGCTCTCACTACAACACTCCTATAGGATGAATAGATCAATGGATGCTCAAGTGTTTGTGTGAGAAAACAAGGAAAGAATCTTTGGTGAAACTCAAGAAAATCTCTTTTACACTCTTGATAAACTCTCCTTTTAATTGGAAGTATTGGCTCTAATTTTGTGGAGAAAAACTCTGGAATGAATGGAAAAAACTGGCTCTAAGAGTCTCCAAAATCTTAGCTCAAAACAATGACCAAACCCCCAAATTTATAGGCCAGAAAAATATAGCCGTTGGGGTTTGTCAGAGCTGCCGGTCGACCGCCCGGTCGACCGCCAATGGTCAAAAATCCGACCGTTGGAGCCACGGTCGACCGCCTGGGTCGACCGACCCACTGGAGCTGAGAGTCTGACTCTCTGTCGGTCGACCCGTACGGTCGCCGAACTTTCCAGAGAGCAGAGCTCTCTGGAGCGGTCGACCCGTACGGTCGGCCGTCCTCCAGTGCACAAAGGCGTGCACATCTGTGCACGTCGGTCGACCGGTCCGGTCGGCCGACTTCAGGATTAGTCGACTATATATAGGAAGCAAGTCGACTTATCTGAAGCCTGAAACAGTTTTCTAGGATTAAAAAGTTAGTCTTTTTGGCTCAAATAAAATCCCATAAAATACATAAAAATCTACAAAAATAGTTTAACCAATATACTTTGATATACAAACATGCTTGCACAAAATCAAGGCATGTTATAAAAGATTAGACTATTTTTGTAACTTGAAAATATTTGGCTCAAGATAAAAACTGTATTTTCCAAAACATGTTTTCTAAACTTTGTTTTTCCAAAACATCTTCAAATACAAAAACAAGATATACTTTTAAAGCATAGTGTGTATGGATATGATCCACTATACAATCATAAAGAAATATCTATGTTTTTGTCATAAAGCTCTAAACTTGGTTTTGGTTAAAAGATAAGTATATGGGAAACACCAAAAACCAAAATAGTATTTTCTAAACTAGAAAATCTTTTATGAAACAATTCTATCAAGAGTGTGTGTATATGTACTTGAGCAATCCACCAACTACTCTATCCTTTACATTTTATCTAAAACAAAAACAAAATCTTATACCTAGACACAAGTCTTCATCCTCTTGAAGTCTTCACTTGAAGGCTTCTCATCTTCTTGACTTGGTCCAAGCTTGATCCAAAAGCTCCTTGGATCACACCGTGCTAGCTCTAAATCTTGACATTTTATCCTTTGTTGAGCTATGCACCTACTAAGATCTTGATAATGAATCTGTCACTAATTAAACACAAGATCATTAGTAAACATAACTTCATGAGTTGATCATCATCAAAACTAGGGTGATAGGCCTTTGGGCCAACAATCTCCCCCTTTTTGATGATGACAAACTCATGGAGTTATATATGCATGATTAAAGTAAAGCTTCAAAGAAGCTCCCCCTTAACTCTTGCATAGACATAAATAATAATATATGACAATGAAGCTCATAAATATGTATGCAAATGTATGACATGTATGCAAATACAACATGTCAAATAATCATAAAAACTCATCAAGTTCTTATCTCCATACATTTGCAAAACAAAACATATATGCATATAAACATAAATTCTACTAACATGCATATAAACTCAAAATCTTTCTCCCCCTTTTTGTCAATCATCAACAAAGGGGTCAAAGTAAAATCAAATCAAACAAATTTTTCTCCCCTTTTTTGTCAAAAATAAAAAGATCAAGAAGGGGTTAAACAAATCAATCAATAAAGATTTATATGCGATATACATTCATGAAGGAAGACGCTAAGTTAGCTTCCCTACACATATGCATTACATGAAGAAGGGATGACAAGCCCCAATTCACATAACACATATTATGTAATGCATAAGAGGAGATGTGAAGCTCCCCCTACACACGTATATCATATAAAGAAGAGTTGTCAAGCTCCTCAATTTATAATATACTCAACATGAATCTATATGTAGAAGAGATGTTAAGCTCTCCATGCATATAGGAAATACATATCAAACATTTTTTTAATTTTTCTTAACAAAATTTTTAAGGTATCAGAGCTCTTGTAAAGCAAACAATTTTTAAGATACCAAATTGAAAATAATCATTATTGTAAAACATATTGATACCAATTGAAATTTAACAAATATGAAGTTGAAGCATTTTGATATCAATGGTAAACATAATGATCCAAAAATTTTTATTTTTCATCAAAAACTTTGTGCTTTTAAAATGTGAACCAAATGAAAGTTAAGCACATGAAAATCATATATATGTATGAAATGAGTATACCAATTGACATTGATACATACATATATAAGAAAATAAATATGAGCATATACAAAATTATCAATTTAGATACCAATTGAAATGATTCAATGATACCAATTGACATAACAAAAAGATCAAGTGTATAACTCATAACCTATACCTCCCAATCATGTTCAAGATTAAAATGATTTTCACTATTAAGCATACTTGAGCATAATCGCCCATCCATCCTCCCATAGAAGGTAGGAGTTTCAAAAATAAATTTGAAAAATAGGCTTTGTTTGAAAAACTCTACCAAATGAAGAACAATTAACTAGTTAAAATAATTTTTGAAAAACTAGTTAAAGATCCTTCAAAAATATGAAATCAAAGCATATGTTTTTCACGAATCATACTAAATACATCAAAGTTCAATCACTCATAGTCTATAAAGCTCAAAATTTCTTGAAAAGTAAAAGATGAGTGTTCAAAGGTCATGTAAATAGCATTTTCATGAAAATAGACATTGAAGCTCAATCAAACATGAATCTCATTTTTAGACAAGACAAAAAAATTTTTATTAAAAATAAATCATGAATTTTTTTTTATTTTTCATCTTAAAATAAACTTCAAGGTATATGTATGATTTATCCAATCCTAAAAATACACATACATATCCCAAATATAAAAGAGTCTATTAAATGTATTTGCATGAAAGCAGAGACTCACGGGTATACATGTATATTTATTAGATTTGAATTAAAAATATATATACATGAAGTAAAGCATAAAATAGGGCAAAATATGTATAAAAGAGAATCATCAAAACTAGTCTATACATATGCATATAGTGGATACAAATGAGCATGAAGTTCAATTATATATGAGTCAATTGTAGTTCACTATTCATATATGTATAAATGCAAGTTTGACACATTCTACATCTAAGCATGTAAATACCACATGAAGCACACAAATATGAACATGCTGTATGATATATGAAATTAAAAGCATGTACATAAAAGTAGGAGTTTAGAGATTGTTACCAACTCCAAAGCTCCAAATATAGTGGTTGTCCATCCAATCCATGTGCATCCACTACCAAGGCACCGATCCTCTCACGTTTTGTGAGAGCCCTCACCTACATCAAAAGCAAATGGTGAGGGTTTTGGTACCCATATTTTCTTGGGTCCTTTGGGTTAGTCTTGTTGTAAGGCACCCAAAATTCTTATTCTTAGCAAAATTAAAATGATCTAATCTATCATAACAATATTTTGCTAAATGGCCTTTGCGGCCACAATGTGTACATACGTACACCTTAATATGCTTACGTGTAGGAGTGAGATCATGTTGTGTAACATAAGCAAATGCATGGTTATGATATGCATGAATGTGTGGAGTTTGTTTCTTTGAAAACATTGACTCCAACCTAGAATGATTAAAAGCACAAGAGTTCAAAGTTGAACTCAAACCATCCATCTTATTTTTCAAATCTTTAATCTCATTAGTGGTGGAATGAAAAGCATGATGAGATAAAGAATCATTTTTCTTTTTCTTTTGTGAAACAAAATCTTTTTCTTTTTCACAAATTTTTCTTTTCAAAGATTTATTTTCTTGAAAAACAACTTCTCTTTGTTTTTCCACCAAATCAACTTTCTTTTTCAAAATAGTGTTTCCTTCACATAAATCATTCAATTTTGCAAACAAGGAAACATTCTCATTTTTCAAATCTTTATTTTCTTTTTCTAAGCATGCCATTTTATTTTCTAATGAATCTTTTTCATCAAGCATGGTATCAAAATTCTTTTTCAAATTTTTGTTATCTTTTTCTAAACATGCAATGTTAGATCTAAATGTATCATGTTCTTCATGCATGCAAGCAATGTTCTTTTCCAAATTATTATTCTTCTTTTTAAGCATGTCATATTTTTCAAGCACAAGATGACAAAAGGTAGTAAGCTCATCATATGACATGTCTTCATCATCGGATTCGGAGTTTACCTCAAGGGGGTTATCCCCTTGGACCATGTAGCACACGTTGGAGATGTCGCTTCCAACGTCCAAATCGCTCCCGGCATAATATAGATCTTTTTCGCCGAGGGAGGTGATGATGTTCTAAGCTACAAAAGCCGAATCAATATTAGAAACCCTAGATAAATAATCATCATTTAGGGTTGACTTGATAGCATGAAGGGCTTTTGCATTAGCCTCAAAATTCTTACCATTTGAACAATATGAATCATTAGATATGGCAAGATAAACATGAATGCCTAAGGCCTTGAGGTACAAAGACATCTTAACCTTCCAAATTTGGATGTTAAGAATGTCAAAGGTGGGTGGTGACATGAAGTCCATAGTGTGTGTACAAATCTTGTGATTAGCCTAAAATGAGGATCTTTAACTCTAGGTTGTTAGACCCAATATCAAGAGCACTTGGCTCTGATACCAATTGAAGGTTCACCTAGAGGGGGGGTGAATAGGTGATGGCTAATCTAATGGTCACTTAATACCAAATGATGCAAATAATGCGGAAGCAAAAAGCAATTATGACCTAATTAAATCTTTTACACTAAACACCACGTATAACCAAAGACTGTTGCCGAATTCCCCGTGAAGGGCTCTGGACAAACTCCTCTAGATTCCCCTTGAATGGGTTGAGGTGCCGCGTTGGCTCTCTTGGTTGATTACAAGTGTTAGCAACAATCCCAAGCAAGTATATCAATATGAACACAAATGAATATCTAGCATATAAAGTGAGCACAATAAAAGTATGCAAGATATAAAAGAGACAAAGAGAGAGAGAGAGAGAGAGAGAGAGAGTGAGCAATCGCAAACACAAGGGTATGTTTCGAGGTTCGAGCACACTTGCTCTACATCCCCGCCTTCGACACACGAAGGATTTCAACTATGCAAGATCCTAATGGATCTCTCCTCGGTGCCGCAACACCTACAAGCCCTCGGACTCCCTAGTCCCGTACACACGCAAGCTCACTAGCTCGCCGAGGCCGCACCTCGAAACAAAGAGTTCACAACCGAACTCCAAACCACCACGAGCACACTTTCCCGTCTCCTCAAAGTACAAGAATGAAATCTTGGTGATCCAACACTTTGATCACCAATGAAAGCTCTCACTACAACACTCCTATAGGATGAATAGATCAATGGATGCTTAAGTGTTTGTGTGAGAAAACAAGGAAAGAATCTTTGGTGAAAACTCAAGAAAATCTCTTTTACACTCTTGATAAACTCTCCTTTTAATTGGAAGTATTGGCTCTAATTTTGTGGAGAAAAACCTCTGGAATGAATGGAAAAAACTGGCTCTAAGAGTCTCCAAAATCTAAGCTCAAAACAATGACCAAACCCCCAAATTTATAGGCCAGAAAAATATAGCCGTTGGGGTCTGTCAGAGCTGCCGGTCGACCGCCCGGTCGACCGCCAACGGTCAGAAATCCGACCGTTGGAGCCACGGTCGACCGCCTGGGTCGACCGACCCACTGGAGCTGAGAGTCTGACTCTCTGTCGGTCGACCCGTACGGTCGGCCGAACTTTCCAGAGAGCAGAGCTCTCTGGAGCGGTCGACCCGTACGGTCGGCCGTCCTCCAGTGCACAAAGGCATGCACATCTGTGCACGTCGGTCGACCGGTCCGGTCGGCCGACTTCAGGATTAGTCGACTATATATAGGAAGCAAGTCGACTTATCTGAAGCTTGAAACAGTTTTCTGGGATTAAAAAGTTAGTCTTTTTGGCTCAAATAAAATCCCATAAAATACATAAAAATCTACAAAAATAGTTTAACCAATATACTTTGATATACAAACATGCTTGCACAAAATCAAGGCATGTTATAAAAGATTGGACTATTTTTGTAACTTGAAAATATTTGGCTCACGATAAAAACTGTATTTTCTAAAAACATGTTTTCTAAACTTTGTTTTTCCAAAACATCTTCAAATACAAAAACAAGATATACTTTTAAAGCATAGTGTGTATGGATATGATCCCTACACAATCATAATAAAATATCTATGTTTTTGTCATAAAGCTCTAAACTTTGTTTTGGTTAAAAGATAAGTATATGGGAAACACCAAAAACCAAAATAGTATTTTCTAAACTAGAAAATCTTTTATGAAAACAATTCTATCAAGAGTGTGTGTGTATATGTACTTGAGCAATCCACCAACTACTCTATCCTTTACATTTTATCTAAAACAAAAACAAAATCTTATACCTAGACACTAGTCTTCATCCTCTTGAAGTCTTCACTTGAAGGCTTCTCATCTTCTTGACTTGGTCCAAGCTTGATCCAAAAGCTCCTTGGATCACACCGTGCTAGCTCCAAATCTTGACATTTTATCCTTTGTTGAGCTATGCACCTACTAAGATCTTGATAATGAATCTGTCACTAATTAAACACAAGATCATTAGTAAACATAACTTCATGAGTTGATCATCATCAAAACTAGGGTGATAGGCCTTTGGGCCAACAGATACATGGATTACAAGCTACGAGGGTGCTTCGTACGGCTTAATCCGTTCTTAAAAGATGGCCAGCCTATTCTTCCTCTCCTTAGCAGCTCTGATGAATGCCTGTGACCTCAACTCGGCCTCATTAAAAATCGCTGTCTGGGACAGACGAGCCTCAATTTCAGCTAAAGTTGCCCTCTGTGCTAGCTCCGTTGCAGGACTTCGTCATTTTGAGCCTTAAGCTGCTCTAACTGAGCGATCTCCTCAAGACGCACCGGTTCAGCCTTGGACAGAAGAAGATTGGCTTTCTTGATCATTTCCTTGGCCTTTTCAATCCTATCCTCAGCGTCGAGAAGAGCACTATTAGAAGCATCTAAGGCATCTCTAATTTTTACTTTCCTTGTCTCCAAGGATTTTAAATCTTAAGATATTGCCTTAGCTGCTTCCTGTGCCGCAGGATGAGATTCACGCATCTGAGCAACAAGGTGTTCAAGTTGTTCATTAACTGAGGAGTCCAAATCTGAATTGCTGAGATTGCGCCATTTGTCTACATCCCTCTCAAGCCTCTCCACCAGAAGCTCCAATGTGGCAGCTTGGTCATCCCCTCTAAGTCTCGAATGCTCTTAATTCTTTGAGAGAGGACCAACTTCAAAGCAGAGAACGAAGTAGTCGAGCCCATCAAGACCAAATCAATATATCGCTTCAAGCCCTTATAAAAACTGTCAACTAGCTCAGTCGCAAATTCTTTCTCGGCTTCAACCACTCCCGGTAAACGAGTGGCCCCTGAAGGTAAAGTTTCCACCGGGTTCACTAACATAATCATAGAGGAGATGGCAGGAGTACTGGCTGAAGAAATATGAGGGATCGCCGGTGATCTCAAAGGAGTCCTCATTGAAACCAGTACACTAGCCATAATGGAAGTAGGACTGGTGACTATTTCAGGAAGAGCTGGCTCAATAACCAGTGTCAGAGACGTAGGGCTGGTAATTACCTTCAGCTCTATGGTTATTAGGATAGGCTGCGTTAATGAAACCACTGGCATCTCACCTACCGATGTACTTGGAAGTGAGATTGGTTCCATAACCACTGTCCCCTCAGCCTCTTTAGTTTCACTGGCCGGTTCAGGCTGATAAGAGGGTAGGTAATGATACAAGGCATCCAACTCGGCAGCGTCCGTTGTAGTCAAAGAATTGGCTTCACCCCTGGTCCCCTCAGGAAGATTAGCTGGCTCCCTTGAAGTCGATGCACCCAAAGGTGAAACATCTGTGGCAAGATTTTATTTGAGCAAAGCATAATGAATATCAGGAGAGAATTACTCACAAAAGATCAAAGTATTACTGAGAGGTGATACCGCCTCAACTGCCTCAGCCACAGCTCTCCTGAACTTCCTCGACGGCAGTATCAATCCCCTCAGGCTCCATAGGGAAGTTTTTGTCAGATGCAGGAGGACGGCTGGCTCGCCTTCACTTGCCGAAGCCTCTATGGTCCATCCCAAAGAGCTTGAAGCCACAGAACTCCCTGAGATCACTAGATCATGATGGATCACTCTGGATTCATCAGGAAATAGCCAGAAATTGACTTTGAAAAGAGATGAAAATCTCTGAATATAAGGGAAAATCCCTACCCACAATGGGGCGTTCGATGGCCAGAGGAGGAGAGGGCCCCTTCGTCACAGAGACTGCTGCCTCTTTGCCTACTCGTCTTTTGGGAGCCATGAAAGAACTATGGAGTTTGGAAAATCGGAATGAAGAAGAAGAAGAAGAAGAAAGAGATTCACTCTTTGAAAATTCTCTAAAAAAACAAAGCTAAAGAGAAATTAACTATCTTTTTTATCCCATCGGGTTTTTATAGACATAAAATGTCTTAATTTTGACTCCTCAAAAGGAGCGCAGGCGACCATTTCAAATAAATTTGAAACGGCGCCTAAGCGCCTTCCCAAGAAATCTTGCTTCAGCCCTGCCAAGGGCTAACTCCGCTGTGAGTTTAGCGTTGATCTCGCGAACGCTTGAGTAACTTTGCTAAAAGACGAGCCTTAGCTCCGCTAAGAGCTCATCTTTAGCTTCGCAGAAACTTTGTACTAGCTCCGCTGGAAGCTCGTTCTTGACTTAGCTGAAAATTCATCTTTAGCTTTGTGGGAAGGTTAGCTCCGCTAAGTGCTTTTCTTTCCTCCTAAGGAAAAGACTTGCTTAAGCTAGTCCATTCCGGATATTTTCAAAATGCAAAGAGAAAAGGAGGGGAACAAAGTAGATAAGCAAAAAATAAACATTTTTATTGATTCAAAAGGGAAGATACATTGATACTAAATCAAGATTGTCTTTCATACAACAGAATCTTTGCTCCAAAGGCATACAAGTTGTCCTATCTACTTTCAGGGTGATAAGCCAAACCAACTAGACACGAAAGGCCTTCCTCCTGCAGAAGGCCGTAATCCTTCGCTTAATGGCAAATTTTGCCATCAAGAAGCTGGATCTTCTTTGATCAAAATTGGCAAAGGATTAGTTGCCAACAGAAAGCTGAATCTTCCTTAAACAAAATTGGCAAAGGAAGAATCCAAGACCTTACTGGTGACGTCCGCCTTCCCGAAGTGGATCATCTCGGATAAGCGACTACCAGCCCCTTCCTGAAGCGGATCATCTCAGATAAGCAACTGCCAACCTCTTCTTGGAAAGCACATCAGCTGCTCTAGTATGTTCCGCATGCTTATGATCAAAATTTCAACTTGAAAATCAAGAGAGTTTCTGGTCTCTTTCATCAAGACGAAAGACTGGTGAGCACAGTTCGCTGCAATGCAAACAAGAAATAAGTTAGCATCAAATTATAAAAAAAGGTGGAATGCTAAGTCAAAATTCTTTGGTCAAAGTTATCCAGTTGTGCCTTGAAGACAGATTTTAGCTAAGCAGAGGATAGCCTCGCTTGCACAGTAATGATAGACTAACTCAACATAAGCCAAGTCTTAGCCCGCCCAAGGCAGTTAGGCTGGAGAAGCCTCAAAAAGGACCAAGTCCTAGCCTCGCCTATATGGCTAGGTCAGACTGGCCTAGAGGGACGCAGTCTTGACCCAACCTATATGGCAAGACTAGCTCAACCTTGAAGCGACCAAGTTCTAAGCCTTGCCTATATGGCAGATTTAATAGGCAGACAAATCAAGGCAAGGACTCTGCATGAAAAGATCTTTCGCCTGATCGAGCGAGAATGCTAGCTTCACCGAGAAGCTAGAAAATAGGGCTGAAACCCTTTTCTGAAAGTCAGCCAAATGTGAAGACCAAGGGAATTTAATCCCTAAGATAGCTGGTAAAGCTAAGAAGATTAAGGAAGATAAACTCCCTGAAAGTCACTGGATGGCCGAAGCTCACCAGTTCTTGACTGAGTGAGAGTCCCCACTATTTTAGGGACCTCAGCCTCCTTGCTTGATCAATGGGGAGAGGTCAAGCTCCTAGAAAGAGAGGAGTATATTTCCCTAGAAAGGACTATAAGAGTCCTATTTATAGGGCTCGTGGCTGACTACACCGCCACCACTTCAAGCTTAGAAGCGCGGGCGAATTTAAGGCATTCAAGTGCTTGACCTTGAGAAAGAGAATAGTCTCCCTCGGGAATGTGCACAAAGTTATTTGAACTTCAAAAAAGGGAATAATCTCCCTCGTTAATGCACAAGAGGATATTCTAACCTTGAAAACTGGAACAATTTCTGTTGTAACTCGCGAAAAGCGGTTAGCCTTGGGAATGGAGCGTCACTCCATCACAGCAAGTGCGAGGCTAATACTCATCTTCTAACTCATTTTGAAGCGAAGTTACTTCAGAAAGCCCAAAGGAGAAGCTACCCAAAAGCGAAGTTACCCAGAAGCGCGAGGCTACACGGAAGCGAATTGTTATAATTCCTCGATGAACCTATTCCAACTCGAAGGCATAGTTAAAGGCGAAGTTGAACCCAACCACTAGGGCGATGTTCACATTCACATACCATCAATTAAAATAGTTCAAAGTATTTCGGGATCTGAACCATTCCATTGCAGATTCACGAAAACTTTAAAGGGGGTCTTATTAACACTTGAAAAAGATGGACTCCCGCATTCATCTTCAGCCGGTCTGAACAACGTCTAACTTATTGACATCTACAAAAATAAGTTAAAGACAAGCTGATGACCAGAGATAAGACAGCAACATGGACATTACTATTCCAGTAAAGCAGATAGTAAGTCAAAGTTACCTTTGAAGAAGATCTGAGCAGGCCTAGAGACACTAAGTCTCACATGAGAAATCGCACGAGAGGCTAAGTTTGCTTAGCTTCAAAATTAAATCATAGCTCTTCCATAGGCTAACTTATAGCTTCGCCCTGGAGTTTTTCATAACTCCGCAGAAAGCTAGCTAATAGCTTCGCTAGACGCTTTGCGGAGACACAAAAGGCCAACTTACAGCTTCGTTCAGAGCTCACTCCTAGCTTCTCCAGAAGCTTCCCTTAGCTTCGCTACGAGCTTATTGGATTAGCCCCGCTGCGGGTCTTTTATGGTTACCTTGACCAATCAAATCTCCAGATTAGATAATTGTGATTGAAATCGAATTTGGCAGTTGCTCGCCTTGATCTTTTGACTCTCCCAATCAGGTAAGAAGATCAGGGAAGATCTCTCAATTAACTGGAGAGGATTAAGGAATATCCCTCATTTAGCAGAGCGGATCAAGGGATTAGCCCTACATGCTGTTCCTAGCTTCGCAGAAGCTATTTCTAGCCTCGCGGCGAGGCTACTTTCCAGATACAAAATAAATTGACTCAATCTGTTTCCAGATTTTTAGGGTGATCATACCCCTGTTCTCCCTATAAATAGCCTACCAGGAGGGACAGGCAAGGAGAGTGGAGATTGGCTCGAGAAGCAGAATCCCTAGCAAGAAGGCTCTACCGATCCTCTGTTCTCCGATTCCCCGAACCAAGTGAGAAGAGAGTCCTATTAGGAGACAGGTCGATCATTTGACCGATCACATCATCAAAGGGATAAAGTGATCGTGTGCTGATCAGATTCCCACCGGCACATTTTCTCAGAAATCTCAGAGGAGATCTACTTATAAATTTCTTTTGCTTTCTATAAAGAAATACTTATAATTTCGCTCCTCGAACATTTTTTGTAAGTTTTCCTTTACCCAAATTAATGGAAAATAATGCTTGCCTATGATCCATCGTGAGGCTACATCTTCAAGAAGTTAAGGATTAGCGGGAGCACTTAGTAGAAAGTTAGCCATGCGTTTTTACCATTAAGAAAATCCAACTTCACAAACCACCAAATGATTCTCAAATAATTCTTGAAACCAACTTGTTTTCATTTTTTGATTCTTTATTTGAATAAAGAACTTTCTCTTTCCTCGAACAAAGAAGCCACATCAAGCTTTCATCGCTCTCATTCCTTGTGGATACGACCCGTATAGCAACTTCACTACTATGAAAGAATCACAAAAGTAGTAACATCAACCCACACTCTCTTTACTTATTCTTGTGCTTGTTTTTTGTCGATCAAATTTTGGCGCCGTTGCCAGGGAGGGAACGGCTTTATTGTTCAATACTAAAGATTTTTCTTTCTTCTTATATGTAGGAGAAGTACCAAGGAGCTCACTATCACGGGAAGCGAAAGTGGTGGCAAAGGACGTTGCACGAGGATTCATTTGCCCTCGAAAAAATTCGTGTAAAAGCGAGTTTTTCCGATTGAAGTACTAACAACTCGTCTACAGGGTTGCCGAAAGCCGCTCAAATTGCTTTCAAAATTTTTTTTAGTTCCCTTGAATGCTTCACCTTATACATGTGTAATGATCGGTCACATATATTACATATATATTGTTACATTACCATGTTTTTATCTAATAAATCCTATTAATAAGTCTTATTCTTCTTTGTTAAATGTAGGCCCATTGCTAAAAGAAAGGGGAGAGAAACGAGCCCAAAAGCCTATGAAAATTTTGATTTAATTCAGAATTAATTTGAAATTAGAAGATCAGGGCAGATCAAGGCAGATCTGAGAGGATAAAACTGGTTGAACATCGATTAAAATGGATCTTTACAAATCAATCAGTTAAATCCAATAATCAAAGGCCGTTTTGATTAACCTAGGAGCTGAAACGAGAAAACTAGCAGAAGATATGGGGAATCATCAAACCGGGGACTTCCACCATTTGGCTGTGGCCACCTGGCAACACCGGGGCCGCAGAAACGTGGGCCAAGCTGCGTTTTCGCGGCAAAGTTGAGGTTGTTGGGGGAGCGTTTGCTCTCCCAATCTTTCTATGCCCTCTCCCATCTGGTTTTTCCCTATAAACACCATTTTCGACAAAGAAGAAAGGAGCGAAGATTTGGATTAGAATTCTTGTTTATTCTTTAGGGTTTTAGGAGTATTGTTAGATAGTTTAGAGAAGTTATATCTCCTCTTTATTTTTTTCAATTTAGACCAGCAAAGATAGAAGAGTGAAACTGAGTGTGTCATTCATCCTTGAAGTGATAATCAGAGGAGATTCAACTTGCTTGTTCAACTCAACTCAAATCGATATGTCTATGTTTAATTTTCATTTTCTTATTTATTTTTCTTTCATTATGAGTAGCTAAATCATTTTCTGGGCACACTAATTAATTTCTTCTACCTCCTCGCTCTTGATGGATTTTTATGAAAGCACTCTTTTAAATCATAATAAGAGCTAAAGTTAAACTTGTTCTTTAAAGCTTATAAGGATGCACTCCTTTTAAACTTGCTCTTGAAAGCTTATAAGGATGCTTTCCTTCTAAACTTGGACTTTCGAAACACAAATATTTATAAATCCTTCCTTAGCCCACAAACTATCTCCGAGCATGCACAACCTAAGCCTAAGTAAAATCTGATAGATGATTAGTCTACAATTCTGCATTATTATATCGCATTTCCCCACCGATTTATGAATAAAATTTCGGTCTAAACCGTGTTTTGGTCTCTCTTGCAGGTAAATCAAGAGTTTAAGGGCAAAGGAGTAATAAGAGCTTAATTAAACCCATTTTTGGGTAATTAAATCCGCATTACTTGGAGGCCAAGCAAGAGATTTTCTAGAAGATACGTCGAACCTAGATCTTTGCTCACGTCAGACGAATATTCGAGCGAAATTATCAGAAAAAAGATATACCAGGAAACTCCTAGAAGCCAGACGCATCCCCGTACCAAAACCAGGGAGCTAACTCCCTGGTTTGGCCGTGGATCCGCGGCTATAGCCACGGATCCACGGCCCTTTGGTGGGGCCACGCGTCGATTTTCGACGCGTGGCCCCGTCTCGTCTTCCAGAATCCTCCTATGCCTATAAATACCCCTGCATAGGTCTAAAGCACAAGCAGTTTTTAATTTTAGGAGAGTTTTTGATTTTAGGAGTAGTTTTTGATTTTAGGCTAGGGTTTCTATGTTTTAGTGTAGTGTAGTGTAGGTATTCTTCATTTCATTTCTTTTGTATTTTCTTTTCTTTTTAGATCTTGTAGTAGGGCTGATAGATTCAGAGAGAGATAGAGAGGGATTGATGTAATAGATGGTGACAATCTATGTAAAGGTGCCTCCTTTCTTCTCCAATGTAATCTTCTTCATCTTCTATATGATGCTTGGCTAACTTTTCTCTTTCTCATGACAATCTAACTACTAACCACTAACCATCTAACCACTTACTTGATAATTCACATGAATCTAATAGTCTCTACAAGGCCTTGCTCTTGCAAGAGCCATTGATGGCTCATGATGATAGATTCTAACATTCTAACATTTCTAACACCTAAACCACTAACTTGCTAACTTGCAATGTCTTTTTTATTTCATGCTTATCTCTAACCGGTTTTGATGATTTAACAAGTAGCTTGCAACTTGTTAGTGGTATGGATGTGTTGTTTGAATGTAGAAGATCAATCTTATGGACCATGCTTTGTATCGTCTCTTTAAGCCAAGGATTAGTGATGGCCAAGGATCCATGTGAGGCAACTATCACTAAGAGGTTAGCATGGTTAGTGGAGCAATTAGTAGTTAGTAGCCACGAGTTTCTTTTACTTTGTTTTGAAAATTATTTCCAAAATCCTTTTTCTCATTTTTCTATCGTTGTTTTCACCACCTTCTTAGTTCACCTTTGTTTCATCTTCTCTTCTATTTTATTATCCAAACCACTTGTGTTTTGTTTTCTTCGCCGTTTTTAACGCCTTCTCCACCTACCACATGCTTGATTTCCTTTTCTTTTCTTTCACTTTCTTTATCTAATTCTTTAACAAAGAAGAACTGTTAACAAATGACGTGAATAGAGACTGTTAATGCTTCTATCGCCTCCCGTCCTTGTGGATTCGACCCGTTAAGCCAATGCTATAACGGAAGTATCGAGGGAACATTAGCACATACGAGCTTTTTCATTGATTTCATAAAACACCCACGCTAGTTTCGCCCCGATCAATAGACGTTGGCCTTAGGGACATCTCGAACTCACTAGGAGATTATCCTAAGGGGGAAGGTGTTAGGAATTTGACTCCTGCCAAATCAGTGTCTAGGAAAGGGATTGAGGGACGAAACTAAAAAATCACCTAGAGGGAGGGTGAATAGGTGATATAGCTAATCTATGAACTAGATGCGGAATTTAAAAAAAAACTTAATGCAATACACTCAAGTGCAATCAACAAGTGATGCACACACAACCAAGCCAAGCAATTATGAATGCACAATATGAATAGTTGCAAGGCACAAAGTAAAGAGAGAGATAGAGAGAGAGTCAATGGATCAAGCGCAAATAACAAGATATGTTTCGAGGTTCGAGCATCCAGCTCTACATCCCCGCCTTCGACACACGAAGGATTTCTAATCCACTAGCTAGTCCACAAAGAACTCTCACAAGGAGTACCCAACTCCTCTCTTTACAACCACAACCTCCTCCTTGAGGCACAACTCCAAGCCAACAAAACAATCACCTCACAACCCGAGGGATTAGCACAAAGCAAACACAAGGATCACCTCACAACTTTGAGGGATACAACCCAAATGCACAACTTCCTCAACACAATGAGGGCAAGGCACAAAGCAAAGATTGGGTTTTTAACTTGGTGGTCTAAACAACAACCACAAAAAATTTCTTTCTCCCACACAAAGATCCTATAGAATAAGAAAGTAGATGTAGCTCAAGTGTGGAGAAAACCAATGGAATGGAAATCAAAATCACAAAGAAAATCCTTGGAAAAAACTGAAACTAAGATATAGAAGTTGAATCAAAACTCTTTTCCCAAAAACCCTTTTCTTTGATATTCCAAACCCTAGCAAAAAAACCAAATAGATTGTTCAATTTGAATCCAAAAACTTCTTTTGATTGCTGTGAAAACACCAGAGAGTAAGGAAAAATTCGCACAAAAAATCTTATGGAAAACAGGCTATGAATGGGGTATTTATAGACCCCAGAAAAATATAGCCGTTGGCAGCAGAAATGCCAAAAATGAACTGCCGGTCGACCGCGCCGTCGATCGTCCAACGGTCAAATTCTGCCCGTTGCCAGCCCCCGGTCGACCCAAATAAACAGAGAGCTCTGCTCTCAGACCCGGTCGACCCTAACGGTCGACCGTCCCGTGTCTGCCAAACGTGCACAGATCTGTGCACGTCGGTCGACCGACCCGGTCGACCGACTTCATGCCAAGTCGACTTGGTCAGAAGACTAGTCGACTGGTTGAAGCCTGGAATAGAAAACTGGGTCAGAAAAACAGTTTAAAAAATATTTTGAAAAATCTTTTAACACTCCTAAAAATCACCAAAAATAGTTTTATCATTTTGCATTGATATATAAACATGTGGTAAAAAGTTTAGCTCAAATATCAATCAATATGAACTATTTTTGTGTCTTATCATTTTTACCAAAAACCAAAAACTGTATTTTCTAAAACTTGGATTTTTGAATAGAAAATACATTTTGTCCAAAACTCATCCAAATACAAAAACATGATATTTAAACACTTTGAAGCATGATGCATATGGATAGAAATCCAATATACATGAAACATATATATATCATAGTTTTTGTTCTAAATTCCAAAAAATAAGTTTTGTTAAAACACAAAACCTAAAACACATGAAATAGGTATATCAAAGTAAGTTTGTCTAAGTAGTTGAAGCATGCATGCATATAGAACAAATCATATATACATTAAACCATATAAACTTGTTTTGATCTATCTATTCATGAAAACCAAGATTGGTTAAACCTAAAACCGAAAAACCGAAAACCAATATTCAAAACATGAAACGTGTGTGTTGTGAACTTGAGCATTATCATACTATTCTAATCTTTACAATTTTGGATCTAAACACAAAACTAAACTATGGTACCGATGTCTTCTTGTAGAGCACAATCTCCAAGCCGACTCAATCCAAAAACTCTTTGATCCACGAGCGAGTGCTATATATGATCTTTGACGCTCGGGCTCTAGAATCAACATGTGAAAGCTTTCAAATCATCTTGTTGAAGCTAATCACCAACTAATAACTTGATTAATGATCTAAAACTAAAATCACAAGATTATTAGTACACATAACTACATGAGTTAGTCATCATCAAAACTAGAGTGGAAGGCCTCTGGGCCAACAATCTCCCCCTTTTTGATGATGACAAAACTCATGGAGTTATAAATGCATGGATTAAAGTTAAGCTTCTATGAAGCTCCCCCTTAACTCATGCATAACCAAATAAACAATAAATATGCATTGAAAGCTCTTAAACATGAATGCATACATAGATATGCATAAACAATAGAAAGGTTTTAGATACCAATGAAATGTTTAAAACAAAACATGCTCTAGAAACCAATTACAAAATATGCTCTAGATATCAATTAAAATTAAACTAAATTAAACTTAATATATGCCAAAACATAAACATGCATATATAAACCAAAATACTTCTCCCCCTTTTTGTCAGTCATCAACAAAGGGGTAAAAACCAAAATAAAACAAAATCTTCTTTCTTTTTATATAAGGAATCAATCTTCAATAAGGGGTAAAAGAAAAACCAAATTAATAAATTTTTCTCCCCCTTTTTGTTCGAAACAACGAATCAATAAAAATAATATTTTCTCCCTTTTTGGTCTAAAACAAAAACAAAGTCAATTAGGGGTGACAATCAATTAAGGTACCAATTGAAAATATGTCAAGGAATAGCATCTTGATACCAATTGAAGAAAACAAAAAAAAAAAATATTGATACCAATTTTAAACAAAACACATGAGAATCTTGATACCAATTGAAATTAAACATAATAAATTTTGAATGTCTAAACAAAAATTTTGATACCAATTGTAAATATTTTCATTTTGAACATATGATACCAAATTTAAATTTATTTTCTATCATAAAGTAAGGAGTGGGAATCAAATACCAATTGAAAGACAAAATCAAGTTTTCTCCCCCTTTATGAAATACCAACTAAAACAATGCATAGGCTTGATACCAATTTAAAAGAATCAATTGAAATAAAAATTGAAGCTCAAGCACTAGCATAAACAAGATTTTGTGCTTAAAGATATAGGGATATAATAAGCACAAATAAAACATATATATGAATGAAAAATAGATACCATTGAAATTGATATTCTTGGAATGAAAGCATATATACATACGAAATATATATGAGTATACAAGAAATGTCAAGATTGATACCAATTGAAAAAATTCAATGATACCAATTGAAATAACAATAAAATCAAATGAATATCTCATATAACTACCTCCCAATCATGCTTCAAGTTTTAATGATTTTCATTTTAAGACATACATGAACATGATCTCCCATCCATCCTCCCATTGAAGGTAGGGTTTTCAAAAATAGATTTGAAAATGTAGTATGTTTGAAAATCTCTACCATAGTGAAGAATACGAACTAGTTATAGGAAAAACTTTTAAAACTAGTACGAAATCCTTCAAACAAGGAATAAAACAAAAATTTTTTTTCATGAAACACATGTTGATTGTAGTTCATTTTTGCATCATCTTCCACCTCTATACCATGCATAATATTAATAAAAATCTGTTTTTTACTCTTTTTTCTCTCTATTTTTGCAGGTCCATATTTTAATGGAGAGAGGCCCACAAATCCATGCAATTATCAAGAATAAAAGGGGATTAATTCAAAGCCCAGAAAGAAGCCCAAGAGTTGAGCCCAGGATCTGGAATCACCCACGCATCCAGTCAGCATTCTAGAAGATCCACGTGGCCAACAACCTGCAACAAACTCGCAACAGAATTCGCTGGCATAACGGCCTAGATTCTGCCGCGGAAACGCGGCTCTGGCCGCGGATCCGCGGCAGTTATCTGGCCGTTGAGCCAGTGATTGATCCCCAGCTGTCTGATTCTGGAGCCTTCTTCTCCTGAGACCTATAAATAGACCATCAGGGCCAGTGCAAAAAAGGAGGAGAGAATAGAGGAAAGAGCTTGTAATTTTTAGTTTTTCTCTAGGTTTTATTGCTCTTAGTCTTCTTCTTCCTCCTAGAAATTCTGAAGGAGAGAGATAGTGAGAGAGTGAAAGCTGGTAATCAAGGGGTGACAACTTGTAGCAAAGCAAGGATTAATCCAATCTACTTTCTCTTCTTTTGCAATTTCTGGCGCTTTTCATTACTTACTTTATTTCATTCAAGCTTTACTTTCATAGTGTGATGTCTTGTTGTTTTCTATTTATTGTAATGGATAGCTAACTTCTTCTAACATGACTAGCTAACAACTAATCTTGCTAACTTCTAACTCTTGGGTGAATGCTAATTCTTAATCTTGCAAATGTTGAGTCTTTTTCATCCCCGATGGGTTACTTTCATTCTTGGCAATCTCTTGTTGTAATTCTCCATATGATTCATGTGTGCCTCATTTAGAGCCTTGTCTTAGAACAAGTGCCTTGATGGAACATGGAGATGGAACACCAAACATATGCTATTTGTTGTACAACTTTCTTACTTCAATGCTAACTTGTTGTATGGCCTTGAATGTCTAATGAATTTTGTATCTTCTTCCTTAACATCCCTTGAGTGACACTCCCCTATTCCACCATGAAATTCTATCTTGAGAGCCGATGAAATCAATGAGGCTATAAGACAAGTCCAAGATGATCACCCATCCATCAAAGGGGAATGTAACTTGACCAACAAGCAAGACAAACACTTGCCGATGAATCAACATGAGGCATGCTTCACCCTAACGGAGATTAGTAAGTTAGCAAGTTAGTAAGGTTAGTTAGTCATGGCTTTTTTCATTCTAAAAGTCTTTTGCAAGTTTTCTCTACTTTAGTTTTCTTCCTAAAAGCAATTCTTGTTTTCAAATTCTTTTCATTCTCTTTTCATCGTTTTTACTTTCATGTACAAAATCACAACCAATTCTTTCACCTATTTTTCATGTCTTTTTCATTCTTATGAAACAAAGAAGAACTTTCGTTTGTCTTTCTTCAACACCAAACCGTAAAGCTTCCATCGTGAGCTCTCCTTGTGGATTCGACCCGTATAGCTTATGCTACTACAGTGATTTGGAAAGGAGTACATTACACATTGTGAATACACTTCGGAGTGATTTAGCACCTAAGGTTGACTCTAAACCTTCTCTCTTTTGTTGAATATCTGTGCGAATTATACTCCACTACTCTCTTTTTCCTTATCAAATTTTTGGCGCCGTTGCCGGGGAGAGCAACGGTTTTGATTCAATTGAAGAACTAAATGAACTTTCTTCTCTGTTGCAGGTTACAGATGAAGAAACAGGAAAACTAGCATTGCAGTGACATATAAGTGGCCCTGGGCCTCTGCTCTAGAAAGCAGAGACCAGTTGCCCTCTGATTTGCCGCGATTCCACGGCCAAAGCCGCGGATCGGCGGCAAAGAGGAGTGAACTACTAACAGTTTTCTGCAGGGTTGCTTGCTCTGCAAAAATACAGCTTCTGCAGTACTTAATTCTTGTATGCTTCACCATATTCCTGCTAATAATCAACAGTAAAATATTGGTTGCAAAGTTAAAAATTGATTAAACGTTTGCATTTCTAGGCACGTGTCTTTTCAATTCATTTACTTTACTGTTGAAGAGTGCTGGAGCAAGGTACGTGCGCATTGCATTTTGATTAGGACTCACTTCTTGGTTGCTTTATATCGCTTTGAGTGAACCTTGTTTGCTTATACCGTACACTTGCACAAATCGATTTTAAGGGCATTACCCAATAAATAAGATAAGGTGGGGATTTCATCACCCTTTCCTTAGCCCAAAACCACCATCCCAGCACTCACAATCCCAAGCCTTTTAATAAAATCTGATAGACGTTGGCCCTAGGGACATCCGGACTCAGTAGGAGATCGGCTGAAGTTGGAAGTTGATTTTGATTCATACTCCGGTGAAATCAGTGTCTAAGGCTGGGGATTAAGAGGTTAAGCCTCGAAGATACCGTGGTTTGGCGTAATTAAAGCCCGTTGCTTACGCACGGATACCTCCCACCGTATTTTGCCCCTACCTGGCTGATTAGCTGTGGTCTGATTCAAGCAACAACCTTCTTTGGTTCATCGAACAGTTAGGAGTCGTCTAGGTCCAGGAATACTAGATAGCTTGGGATCGATTTTTCTTTTATTGTTTGTTATTTTTTTTTTTTTCGCTGGTGTGATCGGTGAACGTTGTTTGTGACTGTATATGCAAGAGTGGTACCGGGATCCAGATTCTGCAAGACTTGTTAGAATTTCTACACTTGCACCAACACCACCACTTCACACAATGGAAAACAACGTTTCGCTTCAAGACAGATTCTATCCGATTCGCACCTCCCTTCCATCATGCATTCTTCTCCCTGTTACCAATGGAAATCATTTTGAGCTGAAACCACAATTCATCAATACACTTTCCCGATTCCATGGATTAGAGTCTGAGGACGCATACTTCTTCATTCGAGAGTTTGAAGAAGTATGTGTAATGATGAGAATTTTCCAATTGACTGAGGATGCTGTTAGGTTAAGGTTCATACCTTTTGCACTGAAAGACTTAGCTAAGAAATGGCTTTACAATCTTCCCGCCAGTTCAATATCTTCATGGGATGATTTTGTAAAGGTCTTTCTTAAGAAATTTTACCCCATTCACAAGACAGCCCTCATGCGAAAAAACATCATACAATTCAAGCAGGAATCAAACGAACCCTTCTGGAAATATTTTGAGCGTTTCAAAGACCTCCTAGCCTTATGTCCTCATCACGGCATAGAGAAATGGCGGCAATGCCAAATTATCTATGACGGACTAAATTACCAAACGAAAACACTCCTTGAATCCATGTGCCAAGGGGAATTTTTGAAGAAAGATGAGAATCAGGGGTGGGATCTCTTTGAAGCTTTAGCTGAGAAAACCATTCAGTGGGAGTCATGCCCAGATAAACCCACTCCCACTACTTCCAGAATCGGTATGCATTCCATAGAATCCTCTATAGCTGCTGAAGTCAAGATCACACAATTAATGAAGAGGATAGAACTGCTTGAATCACGGGAACATTCTGCTGTTAATCAGGTTAACCCATCACCTATGGTCAAACCGGGTTGCACCTTTTGTCATGACCTGAACCATGTATTCGAGGAGTGTCCTGTATATCAGTCTCAATCATATCAGGAGAATACGAATGCCACTTTCACCAGACCCAATCACAATCCACACTCCAGTACATACAACCCGGGATGGCGAAACCATCCAAATCTTTCGTGGAGTCAGTCTGGTCCTGAGCAACATAGGCCACCATTTTCACATCCATATAATGCTCAGCCTCCTCAACACAGTCTCAATCGTAATTCACCAAATTTTCATCCATATCAAAGTCCACCACAATCACAATCCTATCAGAGCCCACCACATTATCAAACACACTTCCAGTCTCCATATCACCAACATCCACCCCAGAATGATTCAGATGACAAACTATCAAAGTTGAAAAAGATGATAGAAACCCTAATGAAGAACCATCAACAGGATATGAACAAAGTACAGGTTCAAATTCTTTCAATGAGAGACAAAAAGGAATGTTTCCAAGTCAGCCAATGCCCAATCCCAAAAATCACTTCCCTTTGCATGAAGTGGAAGTCATGGGCCCCAGTCATTACAACGCTATTCATATCCTGAGATCTGAAAAACAGGTAGATAATAGGGTTTCTACTCAACCATCCCATCCAGTACCAAAGTCAACCCCTCCAGTTCCAGTACAACCAACTTCTGACAATCTATCTTCTAGTACTGAGCCATCAAAATCCAAGGGAAAAGAAAAAATCGATGAGCAACCTTATAAGCCTAGGGCACCATTTCCAAATAGGCTTACAAATCACAAGTTGAATGCTCATATGGAGAAGATACGAGAAATGTTTAACAAGGTCCAAATCAATGTCCCTCTTCTTGATGCCATACAACAAGTGCCATCATATGCAAAATTCTTAAAGGAAATGTGCACCATGAAGAGGAAACACAAGTCCCTAAGAGAGTCTTCCTAGTATCCAACATCAGCGAGTTGCTCACTGGGCCAATTCCGGAGAAATACAAAGACCAAGGGAGCCCAACAATCTCTTGTGTCATAGGACAGACTACCATTAATAGGGCACTACTTGATTTAGGGGCTAGTATCAATCTCCTGCCTTTTTCTGTGTATCAACAATTAAGATTAGGTGATCTCCGCCCGACCTAAATGACGATACAACTGGCTGATCGCTCTGTCAAGAGACCCAAGGGGGAAATTCACGATATTCTTGTCAGAGTTGGGGAGTTCATTTACCCTGTGGATTTTGTAGTTCTTGAGACACAACCTGTGTCTAATACCAATCATAGGGCTCAAACTCCTGTCATCTTGGGACGACCATTCCTGGCCACAACAAATGCCATCATAAATTGCAGGAATGGGTCAATGAGGATAACTTTTGGGGATATGACGAGAGAATTGAATGTCTTCAGCATGCAACCTCGTAGGATTAAAGATCAAACATTCGAGGTTAACTTTGTCAGAAACAATTGTGAGGGAAAAGTAAAGATGAGTCACAAATTTGTGATTCTCTTGAAGTGAAAAATCCTATTATTCGAGTACCCTTTCAAAAGGGAAAGTTGATTTGGATATCTTCACTTTCAGTGAGCCAACTGTGAATGTATCCCATGAGGATATGATTCAAGAACCTCCAATTGATATAACTTTTGAAAACCTCTTCGCTGATGAAATCATGTGTCTGGATGAGCCAACTCGGGGTTGGTTAACTAGTTGTACATCTCTGAAGGATAATGTTGACCTTAGTTTTGAGGAGTTGTATGGAGATGATCAGGAATTTCTTAACACTGGGAGTAAAGAAATTCAGAGTGAAAAAAGTGGTGATGAAGAAATTTTCAGTGAACCTTGTGGTGAAATGAGGATGAATAACAATAAGCCATTGAGACTGAAAATGCCTAAGGCTCAAAAAATAATTGCACTTGTTTCCCAACTAAGCCCGCGCAAACAAACACACTGGAACGATGGGAAACGGGCTAGAGGGAAACGACCAAAGAAAAGCTTAGGCAATGGACACACTTGCACATATTCCTTGTAAATAGTTTTTGTACACTTTTTGTAAATAAATATAAAAAAAAGAATTAAAAAGAAATGAGGGACTTTTGTGCTTAAAAGAATTTCACAACTTTCAAAATTCAAACTCCTAGGTTTTTACATCTCTTCCCTAGGGTCAAACTCCTTTTCAAAACTCCTTTTCAAAACTTCAAATCCCTAGGTTTGTAAAAATACTTTTAACCTAGGGATAAAGTTGGAACTCTCAATTTTTTTCCCTCCCTATAAATAACCTCTTTACCCTTCCCCTCCTCCCTCAAACGCAAACTCAATCTCAAATCTGAAAACCATCTTCAAGCGCCGCCCTCTGCAATTTTTCTGCTCCCCAGAGCCTTCCTTCCTGCCGCATTCCCGTGACTACAGCCGCAGATCCGCGGCATTCCTGAAGCCTCCAGAGCGCCGTCAAAGTCTTCACCGATCGATTTTGTTCCCTGGTGGCTGATCTGGTGCCACATCTTCCCGAATCCATCTCCTGTGCCCTTTGCAAGATCGAGATTTGTTTTCTCCCCACGAATTTCGGGGGCGGTTTGAATCTTGATCTCTCCAATTTTAGTGCTTTGATCCTAGATTATTAGCATGGCACCTTTGATATTTGCTGAGAAAGACTTTGGGAAAATATTATGTGATCTGAATGGGTATGGCCATATGTTTCTAGATCGAATTAGGGCTTGGGATTGGTATACGTTAGTGTACGATAACTCTGAGAACGATGCCTTTTATTGTCCCGAATTGGTGACAATGTTCTACACTAATATTGACCATGCATCTGTTGACACACACACATACCAATTCACCGTACACATGCCCTTGGGCGACTTGTTCATCACTCTTCCTCTTCTTGAGGAACACACACATGTCCCCATTCACCCACAGCACAGCGATCCCCTCCCACTGATCGATTATATGACACTCATGGGGGCTCGCTGCACTGAGCAGGACCGTGGGCTTAAGGCCAGCACTACCTTTAGGAACGTACACTGCGTTGGACGCTGGATCCAACATAACATTTTAGGGCTGGACCACACAACTTCCTTCAACCGCCCGGTGTTGCAAATAATTCACGATTTAATGACCAGGCAACACACAGTCTGCTTAAATAAGGTCATCTTCCACGCGATCATTGCCAACTCCTCCCGCACTCGGGTGCCAAACACTCCCATCCTATTCTGATTACGCGTCTGTGTAGGACTTTCCTACCGGACTCCGTATTTGATTCCTTTGACCGAGTGTTTGTGACACCTAAGCGACCCACCAGCTCCTATAACAGCTGTTTGCACGCGGTTTGAACTCCTAGTGTCCAGCCCGAAGATATACCGGTGGAGTCCTCTTCGGAGGAAAGTTTAGAGGATGAAGATGAACCTGAATTTTGGCGTCAGGAACCCCCAACCGATTCACGTGCCTTCATGTCCACCATCTGGAAGGGCATGAAGAAAATTTTAGGGGGCAGGTAAGACTTAGGAAGAAGGTGGAGGAGCAATCCTCTAGGATGGACCGAATTGAGGCGGGGTTGCGGCGATCTCAGTCGGCTGGACCCAGCACCACCGCTGGTCCAAAGAGACGGAGGGAGTGATTTCATACCTTTTACCTATTTCATGCATCTTTTTATCTTGCATACATTGAGGACAATGCATAAGATAGGTATGGGGGGGGTAGATTCTAACCTAGGATTTTTATTTTCTTTTTAGGCTTTTTATTTTTATTTCTAGGATTTTAATTTTCTTTTTAGGTTTTTATTTTTTAGATTTTACCTTTCTTTGTAGATTTTTTATTTTCTTTTAGATTTTACTTTTTCTTTTAGAAAAATAAAAAAATAAAACAAAAAAATATATATATATAAAAAAAAGAAAGGAAATTCTTGATCCATGTTTAAAGAATCAAAGCTTGACTTTAGGGATTAAGGAAGCTCTTAACTATGATTTCTAATTATAAGTTGAAAAGAGGAGTTTTGTTGGATTTTTAGGTTAAGTAAAAAAGGATAAGAAAGATAACTAGATTTTAATTCTTTCTTTAGGATATATACATTAAACATATTGAGGGATTAATCAAAGACTTTGTGACTTTATTTACATATATATAATAAAAAAATAAATAAAAAAAGAAAAAAAAGAAAAAAGAAAAATATATATATAAATAACTAAATAAATACTTAGCCACTAATTAAGCTGGTTAACCGTGCCTCAAGAAGCATGGCAAGTCACGCCTAAAGGTGGTTAAGTCCTTAGTATTCATGGCCTAGTTTACTTGAATCATCGAACCCGAGGGATGTTTCTCATCTGGTGCCCTAAGACCGACTGGTTTGGGAGTCATCGGTAAGAGGCTCGTTACAAGGGTAAATTAGAAAGCCTAAGGAATCTAAGAAAATGTAAATAAATAAATACTGTATATAAAAAAGAAAAAAGAAAAAAAATATATTGTTATATATATTAGTAAATAAATAAACTTAGTCTAAGAAAGATCCTTCATATTTATAGATGTATATATACTAGGATTGATGCAAAATCCGGTTTTTGATCTCTTCCTTAAAAACTTAACCTAAATTGAAAATAAAACTCTAAATAGACGCTTATAAGAGGAATGACAAGTTTAGGGTAACCTGAAACCTATAACTCAAGTAAGAATCTTTAAAACATGGATCAAAATTTTCACTAACCCTTTTCTTTTTCTTTATGGATTTTGTGGGTGCAATCCGCTGAAAACTCTCAGGAGACAACACTCCTCCTCTAGGGTAACCTAGAGGTTTAACGGCTTGTTGCACGTGCTCAGTGCAATCGTATCACCTACGAAAGTGGTGTAATAATGTAGTTAGGATTTTCTTTTTCTTTCTTTTTTTCTCGGGGACGAGCAAAAGCTAGGTACGGGGGTGTGATTGTAGTTCATTTTTGCATCATCTTCCACCTCTATACCATGCATAATATTAATAAAAATCTGTTTTTTACTCTTTTTTCTCTCTATTTTTGCAGGTCCATATTTTAATGGAGAGAGGCCCACAAATCCATGCAATTATCAAGAATAAAGGGGATTAATTCAAAGCCCAGAAAGAAGCCCAGAGTTGAGCCCAGGATCTGGAATCACCCACGCATCCGTCAGCATTCTAGAAGATCCACGTGGCCAACAACCTGCAACAAACTCGCAACAGAATTCGCTGGCATAACGGCCTAGATTCTGCCGCAGAAACGCGGCTCTGGCCACGGATCCGCGGCAGTTATCTGGCCGTCGAGCCAACGATTGATCCCCAGCTGTCTGATTCTGGAGCCTTCTTCTCCTGAGGCCTATAAATAGACCATCAGGGCCAATGCAAAAAAGGAGGAGAGAATAGAGGAAAGAGCTTGTAATTTTTAGTTTTTCTCTAGGTTTTATTGCTCTTAGTCTTCTTCTTCCTCCTAGAAATTCTGCAAGAGAGAGATAGTGAGAGAGTGAAAGCTTGTAATCAAGGGGTGACAACTTGTAGCAAAGTAAGGATTAATCCAATCTACTTTCTCTTCTTTTGCAATTTCTAGCGCTTTTCATTACTTGCTTTATTTCATTCAAGCTTTACTTTCATAGTGTGATGTCTTGTTGTTTTCTCTTTATTGTAATGGATAGCTAACTTCTTCTAACATGACTAGCTAACAACTAATCTTGCTAACTTCTAACTCTTGGGTGAATGCTAATTCTTAATCTTGCAAATGTTGAGTCTTTTTCATCCCCGATGGGTTACTTTCATTCTTGGCAATCTCTTGTTGTAATTCTCCATATGATTCATGTGTGCCTCATTTAGAGCCTTGTCTTAGAACAAGTGCCTTGATGGAACATGGAGATGGAACACCAAACATATGCTATTTGTTGTACAACTTTCTTACTTCAATGCTAACTTGTTGTATGACCTTGAATGTCTAATGAATTTTGTATCTTCTTTCTTAGCATCCCTTGAGTGACACTCCCCGATTCCACCATGAAATTCTATCTTGAGAGCCGATGAAATCAATGAGGCTACAAGACAAGTCCAAGATGATCACCCATCCATCAAAGGGGAATGTAACTTGACCAACAAGCAAGACAAACACTTGCCGATGAATCAACATGAGGCATGCTTCACCCTAACGGAGATTAGTAAGTTAGCAAGTTAGTAAGGTTAGTTAGTCATGGCTTTTTCCATTCTAAAAGTCTTTTGCAAGTTTTCTCTACTTTAGTTTTCTTCCTAAAGCAATTCTTATTTTCAAATTCTTTTCATTCTCTTTTCATCGTTTTTACTTTCATGTACAAAACCACAACCAATTCTTTCACCGATTTTTCATGTCTTTTTCTTTCTTTTGAAACAAAGAAGAACTTTCGTTTGTCTTTCTTCAACACCAAACCGTAAAGCTTCCATCGTGAGCTCTCCTTGTGGATTCGACCCGTATAGCTTATGCTACTACGGTGATTTGGAAAGGAGTACATTACACATTGTGAATACACTTCGGAGTGATTAAGCACCTAAGGTTGACTCTAAACCTTCTCTCTTTTGTTGAATATCTGTGCGAATTATACTCCACTACTCTCTTTTTCCTTATCACATGTAAATCACATGATCACTAAACACTCAAAGTCCATAAAGCCCATATCATAGTCTCATGAAAACAAATCATGAGTAAACTAATAAAGTGTGTGTACAAGTAAAATGTGACACATATCGACATGAAAATGTTCAATTAAGCTCATATGAAATTCCTTGAAAACATGAAATTCATCTAAGATGTGAAATCACCAATTGAAATCATCTTAAAAACATGAAATTCATCCAAACGATTTAAACTTCAAGGCATATGTATGTCATGTACAAACTAAAGTATACATACATATCCTAAACACAATGAGACCACAAAAGTATATGCATGAAGGCACGTGGCTCAAGGATGTATATGTATAAATGATAGTTTGGACAAGATGGACATATACATGAAGTTAAAACAAAAAAATGATGAATACAAGTCAAATGCAAGAATCATCATAACTAGACTATACTAGTACATCAAGTGAATACAAATGAGCGTTCAAGCACAAACATATATAAAGGTCTATTTGTAGCTCACTAGTTGTACAAGTATAAATCCTAGTCTTAATGAAACTTATCATTCAAGCAAGTAGTCAAAACATGAAGCATAAAACGGGAATCATAACCTACATGATAAACCTAATAATCAAAACATGAATTATTAAAACAAAAAGTCATAGTCAACCATATGATTAGCATGACAAAGACATGTGCATTAGATCTATGATTAACATGATAGCTAAAACATAAAGAGAACACAAAATATGGGTTCATACTAAACATGGGTGTCTCAACAACTAATCATGTAAAGCATAAGTCTAATAAACATGACAAATATCATACTAATCATGAAACAATAAAACATGATTCAACAAAACAAAAATCATAAACATCCACATGGTCATAATGCATATGCATGTGCATTAGATCTAGGGCATACATGTTAGTTTAAACAAGGTGAGAACACTAAATATAGATCCATATAAAACATGGGTGCTCAAGTAACTAAACATGTATAACACTAATCTAATCAACTTGACATAAGCATAATGAACAATAAAACAAGACATGCTATGAATAGATGAACATGAAAAACATGCAAATAAAAATGGGAGTTAGAGAATGATACCAAAGCCGATGAAGGTGCATCTCTAGTTCTCCAAACCACGGTGGTCCTCCCACCAAATTTCCTTGAGAGTGAAGCATCCAAATGGTTCTCTTTTAAGCTTAGAACGCATCCACCTCAAGGCACCAATACTCTCACGTGATGCGAGAGCTCCCAACTATATCAAAATCAAGGAGGAGGTTTTTGTACCCATTTTCTTTTGGGTCCATAGGGGTTAGTATCTTTTCTAACCCAAACAAGATTATTTGCTAAATTTTCAACATGTAAGCGATCATAACAAAATCTAACAAGATGACCTTTTCGGCCATAATGTGTACTTGTGTACACATGAGCATACGTGTGATGGTAGTGACCGTGGCAAGCATGTGTATGCCGTGTAGGGTGTGCATGCAAAGATGGACCTTGTTTCTTGCGAACCAAGGTTTCCAATCGTGAATGATTCAATGTTCATTGGCTCAAAGTGGAGCCCAAACATTCAACACTTTTCTTCAAATATTTATATCATTTTCAATAATGGAAGATAAAGTGGAGCATGCAATAGGTGTGCAAGAAGAAGAAGAAGCTATACTAGCATGGCACACATGAGAATCAATTTCAATTTTTAAAGATTCATTTTCTTTAAAACTAAATCCAATTCTTTTGTAATTGAATCAATTTTATTTTTCAAAACAAGGTTATCTTTTAAAACAAAATCCAATTTAGAAGATAAAACCTCATTGTTTTTCACAACATCATCACAATCATTTTTATTTTTCAAAACATCAATCTCATTAAGAGTAAGGTCTAGTTAAGATCTTAGTGAGTCACGTTCACTAGTAATTTCTTCTTCTCTTGCAAAACCAATTCAAAATTAGAAAACAAATCCTTTAATTTATTTTTCAAAATAAGGTTGTCCTCTTTCAAAAGATTGTGTTTTTCCACATAATTTTCAAGCTTTTGAGCAAGTTCCATATTCAATGTTTGAACTTCAAAACAACCATGGCAATAGGAACTAGAGCTATCATCTATTTGAGAATCCGATTGTACCTCAAGGGAGTTATTCCCTTGGACCATGAGGCAATGCTCTTCGGACTTTTCTCTCTTAGATCTCCTCATCTTGTTGATAATCCTTGGAAGCTCGGGAGACGTCAATAAGCTCCAAACTGCAAAAGCCGAGTCATAACGATCAAACACCGGTAAAAGATGTTCACTAAGAGATGCTCTAAGTGCTCTAAGTGCTAATGCATTAGCCTTTTTATGCTTGCTACTATTAGGGAATGATTCTTGAGTGGAGGCTTGATAAACTAGATGTCCTAAGCTTTTTAAATGTCTACTCATATTGGCCTTCCAAGCATCAAGTCTAAGATGGTCAAACATAGGAGGGCTATCCATGAGAGCAAACTAAATGAGTGCAAATGAACAATGCAAATGAAGATTAGCAAAGCAAGATCTCACTCCTAGGTGGTTAAACCTAAATATCAGGAGCGTAGGCTCTGATACCAATTGAAAAATCACCTAGAGGGGGGGTGAATAGGTGATATAGCTAATCTATGAACTAGATGCGGAATTTAAAAAAAAACTTAATGCAATACACTCAAGTGCAATCAATAAGTGATGCACACACAACCAAGCCAAGCAATTATGAATGCACAATATGGATAGTTGCAAGGCACAAAGTAAAGAGAGAGATAGAGAGAGAGAGTCAATGGATCAAGCGCAAACAACAAGATATGTTTCGAGGTTCGAGCACCCAGCTCTACATCCCTGCCTTCGACACACGAAGGATTTCTAATCCACTAGCTAGTCCACAAAGAACTCTCACAAGGAGTACCCAATCCTCTCTTTACAACCACAACCTCCTCCTTGAGGCACAACTCCAAGCCAACAAAACAATCACCTCACAACCCGAGGGATTAGCACAAAGCAAACACAAGGATCACCTCACAACTTTGAGGGATACAACCCAAATGCACAACTTCCTCAACACAATGAGGGCAAGGCACAAAGCAAAGATTGGGTTTTTAACTTGGTGGTCTAAACAACAACCACAAATAATTTCTTTCTCCCACACAAAGATCCTATAGAATAAGAAAGTAGATGTAGCTCAAGTGTGGAGAAAACCAATGGAATGGAAATCAAAATCACAAAGAAAATCCTTGGGAAAAACTGAAACTAAGATATAGAAGTTGAATCAAAACTCTTTTCCCAAAAACCTTTTTCTTTGATATTCCAAACCCTAGAAAAAATACCAAATAGATTGTTCAATTTGAATCCAAAAACTTCTTTTGATTGCTGTGAAAACACCAGAGAGTAAGGAAAAATTCGCACAAAAAATCTTATGGAAAATAGGCTATGAATGGGGTATTTATAGACCCCAGAAAAATATAGCCGTTGGCAGCAGAAATGCCAAAAATGAACTGCCGGTGTCGACCGTCCAACGGTCAAATTCTGCCCGTTACCAGCTACCGGTCGACCGCCCTGGTCAACCCAAATAAACAGAGAGCTCTGCTCTCAGACCCGGTCGACCCTGACGGTCGACGTCCCGTGTCTGCCAAACGTGCACAGATCTGTGCACGTCGGTCGACCGACCCGGTCGACCGACTTCATGCCAAGTCGACTTGGTCAGAAGACTAGTCGACTGGTTGAAGCCTGGAACAGAAAACTGGGTCAGAAAAACAGTTTAAAAAATATTTTGAAAAATCTTTTAACACTCCTAAAAATCACCAAAAGTAGTTTTATCATTTTGTATTGATATATAAACATGTGGTAAAAGTTTAGCTCAAATATCAATCAATATGAACTATTTTTGTGTCTTATCATTTTTACCAAAAACCAAAAACTGTATTTTCTAAAACTTGGATTTTTGAATAGAAAATACATTTTGTCCAAAACTCATCCAAATACAAAAACATGATATTTAAACACTTTGAAGCATGATGCATATGGATAGAAATCCAATATACATGAAACATATATATATCATAGTTTATGTTCTAAATTTCAAAAAATAAGTTTTGTTAAAACACAAAACCTAAAACACATGAAATAGGTATATCAAAGTAAGTTTGTCTAAGTAGTTGAAGCATGCATGTATATAGAACAAATCATATATACATTAAACCATATAAACTTGTTTTGATCTATCTATTCATGAAAACCAAGATCGGTTAAACCTAAAATCGAAAAACCGAAAACCAATATTCAAAACATGAAACGTGTGTGTTGTGAACTTGAGCATTATCATACTATTCTAATCTTTACAATTTTGGATCTAAACACAAAACTAAACTATGGTACCGATGTCTTCTTGTAGAGCGCAATCTCCAAGCCGACTCGATCCAAAAACTCTTTGATCCACGAGTGAGTGCTATATATGATCTTTGACGCTCGGGCTCTAGAATCAACGTGTGAAAGCTTCCAAATCATCTTGTTGAAGCTAATCACCAACTAATAACTTGATTAATGATCTGAAAATAAAATCACAAGATTATTAGTACACATAATTACATGAGTTAGTCATCATCAAAACTAGAGTGGAAGGCCTCTGGGCCAACAGAAACCTCGAAGGCTGGTGGTTTAACTTAATTAGGCCCGTCGCTTTTGTGCGGATACCTCCCACAAATCTTGCCCTGACCTGGCTGATTAGCTTATGGTCAAAGTCTGCATTATACCTCTTGTGGACAATCAACCAGTTAGGAGTTGTCTAGGTTAAGGTTATCTTAGACTAGGCTTGGTTGTTTTCTCTTCTTGACTATTGGTGGATTTGTTTGTGATTGTGTTTGTGTATACAAGTGTGGTCAAGAGGCCCTAATTCATCTAGGTTACTAGAAACACATAAACACCCAAGTTCGAACCAAGACCAGATTCGGTTATGGCTCAACTGACATCTTTGCAGGATAGGTTATATCCGATTAGAACATCACTTCCATCCTGCATCTAACTTCCATCGGTTTATGAACACAACTTTGAGTTTAAGCCTCAGTTCATCAACATACTCCCTAAGTTCCGTGGCTTAGAGTCTGAAGATGCTTATTCCTTCATAAGAGAATTTGAGAAAGTATGCTTAATGATGAAAATCCTACACCTTGCAGATGATGCTATTAGGTTGAGATTTGTCTCATTTGCTCTTAATAACTTAGCTAAGAAATGGCTCTACAGCTTAGCGGCCGGCTCTATCATATCCTGGGATGGTTTCATCAAGGTCTTCTTGACGAAATTCTATCCAATTCATAAGACCGCTCTTGTTAGGAAAACTATCATGCAATTTAAGCAAGAACCTAGTGAACCATTTGGAGGTACTTTGAACGCTTCAAAAACCTCCTTGTCCAATGTCCTCATCATGGAATAGAGAAATACCTACAATGCCAAATTCTTTATGACGGTTTAGACTACTCAAGACCCTTTTAGAAGCATGTGCTAAGGGGGATTCTTGCAGAAGGATGAGCATGAGGGATGGGATTTATAAGAGAATCTAGCTGAAAAGACCATCCAATGAAAACCTACTAGTGAAAGCTCTAGGAATTCAAACTCCATCTCTTCAAAAGGAGGTCTCCATTCAATTGAATTATCCATAGCTAACGAGGTTAAGTTAGCTAACCTAGCGAGAAGACTAGAAGATTTAGAAACTAAGGAACCAAGTCCAGTCAATCAAGTCAGCCCAAAATAATTTTCAACTCCAGGTTGTACTTACTGTCAGGCCATGAATCATGTGTTTGAGGAGTGTCCTGTGTTTCAAGCTCAACAACACTTTTCAGAACCGATGAATGCGGCCTTTTCAAGGCCGAATATGATCCTTACGCTCCAAAGTACAATCCTGGCTGGAGAAATCACCCAAATTTCTCATGAAGCTAACACAACAATGACCACCCACGATCGAACCAGGCAAGCCACTTCCATCATCCCAATAATTCTTCCAATCATTAACCCAACTTTCCAAATTACTCTTACAATTCTCCCAACAATTTTTCAAATTATCAACAAAATTTTCCCAACCAAGCTCCACCATCTTCCTTCTAGAATCCTCAACTTGAAAGAAGAATAACTGATTTTGAGAGAAATATGGAAAGGTACATGAAGAACCAAGATTCCCTCTTACAAATAATACAGAGGCTAGAGGGTCAAATGAGCCAGTTAGCCAATCCACAACATGAGAGGCAAAAGGGTACCTTGCCCAGTCAACCAATTATGAATCCTATGAATTCTAAACAAGCTCATTTGGCTGAGGATCAATCATTGAATCAATGTAATGCTGCTCATACATTAAGGTCGGAAAAAAAAGTTGATAACCAAGTGTCAACACCACCCAATCCTAGTCAGCACAATCACACTCCAGCATCCACCTCATCTTGTCCCACTCCTTTCAAATCTGACGAATCTGAAACAGATAAATCAACCAGTCAGGCGTACAAGCCTATAGTACCATTTCTTAATAGGTTAAAGAACAACAAGCAGAATCCACGCATAGATAAAATAATTGAGATCTTCAACCAAGTGAAGATAAATGTGTCACTCCTTGATGCCATCCAACAAGTTTCATCCTATGCAAAATTTCTTAAGGACATGTGCACCAAGAAGAGAAAGACTAATGTACCCAATAAAGTCTTCTTAGCCATTAACATTAGTGAGCTACTGTAGGGTCTGATCCCTATCTGTACAAGGATCCGGGTTGTCCCACCATTACCTGCACTATAGGACAAGCCGAGATTAGTCACGTACTAATTGACTTGGGAGCGAGTATCAACCTGCTTTCATTCTCAGTTTATCAACAACTTGGGTTGAGCGATCTTCGTTCAACTCGAGTCACAATCCAACTGGCTGACCGTTCTATAAAAGTTCCAAAGGGAGAAATTAATGATGTCCTTATCCGGGTCGAGGAGTTTATCTACCCAGTTGATTTCATAGTTCTTGAGACACAACCTGTGTCCAATCCTAGGGCTCAAACTCTTGTTATCCTAAGGCACCCATTTCTTTCTACTGCCAATGCTATTATTAATTGTAGGAATGGGTCTATGAGATTAACCTTTGGGGACATGACTAGAGAAGTCAATGTCTTTAACCTAGAAAAACAACCTTGTAAGATAAGAGACCAAACATTTGAGGTAAACTTTGTTGAAAATAATTGTGATGAAGAAAGTGATGGTATAGAGAATGAGTCTCAGTTTCTTGATGAATTATTTAAGAATGAATGTGATTATCTTAATGATAAGGCATATGTCAGAGATCCTAAGTTTAGAGTCCCCTGTAAAAAAAGAAAAATTTGATTTGAATATCTTCACTTTCGCTGAGTCAACCAATAATATATCGTATGAGAATATAATTCAAGAACCTCCGATTGACATACTCTTTGAAAACCTCTTCGAAGAAGAACTCATGTGTTTGGATGAACCAACTAGGGATATTTTAGTTAATTACACATCTCCAGGGAAAAGTATTGACCTAAGCTTTGAGGAGATATATGGAACTGAGTTAGAATTTTTAGACATTCATAGTGACGAAGTTCCAACTGAGAAGTGTGGTGATGATCAATTTTTAAATAATGAATGTAGAAATATGAGGAAGAAAAACCTAAAGAAGGTGAGACTGGGGAGGAAGAGAGCTAAAATAATAAAAAAAATTGGCCTCCCCACTATGCCTTATAAAGAGGACCCATTGAAATGATGGGAAGAGAGCTAGAGGGATGAGACCGAAAAAGATCTAGGTGTGGGAGAAACTTGATATTGTACATATTTTTGTACAATATATGCACCTCTTTTATATTTTATTTCATGCATCTATACATACATTGGGGACAATGCATGAGAAAAATGTGGGGGAGGGCTCTAACATGACTAATATAAAAAAAAAGAGAAGAAAACAAAGAAATATATATATATATATATAAACTTTTTGAAAGGTAAGAATAATATTTTGATATATTTTTTGTAAGAAATTAAGTCAATTTTAAGGAATAGGAAAATCATAATTAGGATTTCTTACACTTGGTCAAAATAAGATGACTTGTTTGATTTTTAGGGTTAGGAAGAAAATTTGTAAAAGTAATTTAGTCTTGATCTTTACCTTGATGAAAGATGCACACTTTATACACTTACACACTTAGGGTTCAAAAACAAAGACTCTTATGCCTTATAAAAAAGAAAAAGAAAAAATATATATGTATATCTATGAAAAATAAACAAATCTAATTATTGATTAGCTAGGTGCTTTGGCCTAAGAAAGCCTTGGTATTTATGCAAAAGATAATTAGATAAGTTTGAAAAAATATATATATAAATCCTCTGATTAAGCTGGGTATTTGTGCCTCATGAAGCATAAGTATTCACGCCTAAAAGGGGTACATTTTATAAATAAAAACCCTTAGTTTCGTAGCCTTATCTGCTCGAGTGTTTAAGTCCTTAGGGGTGTTTTCTCACCTGGTGCCCTAAGACAGTCCAGTTTGGGCGTCACCGACTAAAGGCTCGTTACCTGGGCAGATTAGAAAGCCTAATAGAATTGAGGAATAAATACCAATAAAAATAAATATAAATAAGGCATAGGAGTTAATGTTAAAGAGCCCTTAGTCAAACTTCACGGTCACGAACGTGCATATGACCCAGGGTAAAGTAATAGACTAGGTTAAAAATATAATTTGACTCTTTACTTTAATTGATGACATGTTTTTAAATAGAGACTAAGTTTAAAAATGAAAAGTTTGATATTCTTATAACTTATAAATTACTTGAACTATTACAATATACTTTAAATATTTTCTTTCTTTTCAAAATGATTTTCGAAAATACAAACATTTTTTCTCTTTCTTTATGGATTTTGTAGGTGGAATCCACTGAAAACCCTCACGAGACAAAAATCGTCCTCTAGGGGTAACTTAGAGGTTTAACGGCTTATTGCAGATGCTCAGTGCAATCAAGTGACCTGCGAAAGTGGTCTAATAATTAATTAGGATTAGTTTGATGTTTTGCTCGAGGGCGAGAAAAAGATAAGTGTGGGGGTGTGATCGGTCACATATATTGCATATATATTGTCACATTACTATGTTTTTATCTAATAAATCCTATAATAAGTCTTATTCTTCTTTGTTAAATGTAGGCCCATTGCTAAAAGAAAGGGAAGAGAAACGAGTCCAAAGCCCATCAAAATTCTGATTTAAATCAGAATTATTTCAAAATTAGAAGTCAGGGCAGATCAAGGCAGATCAGAGAGGATAAAACTAGTTGAACATCGGTTAAAATGGATCTTTACAAATCAATTAGTTAAAGCCAATAATCAAAGGCCGTTTTGATTAACCCAAGAGCTGAAACGAGAAAACCAGCAGAAGATATGGGGGAATCATCAAATCCCAGGGACTTCCACATTTGGGTGTGGCCTCCTGGCCACACCAGGGCCACGAAATGCGGCCCAAGCCGTGTTTTTGCGGCAAAGTTGAGGTTGTTGGGGGAGCGTTTGCTCCCCAATCTTCCTAGCCCTCTCCCGTCTAGTTTTTCCCTATAAATACCATTTTCGACAGAGAAGAAGGGAGAGAAGACTAGGATTAAAATTCTTGTTTATTCATTAGAGTTTTAGGAGTATTGTTAGATAATTCGGAGAAGTTATATCTCCTCATTATTTTTCAGTTTAGACCAGCATAGAGAGAAGAGTGAAACTGAGTGTGTAATTCACCCTTGAAGTGATAATCAGAGGAGATTTAACATGCTTGTTCAACTCGACTCAAATCGGTATGTCTATGTTTAATTTTCATTTTCTTATTTGTTTTCCTTTCATTATGAGTAGCTAAATTATTTTCTAGGCTCACTAATTAATCTATTCTACCTCCTCTCTCTTGAAGGAATTTTATGAAAGCACTCTGTTAAATCATAATATGACCTAAAGTTAAACTTGTTCACGAAAGCTTATGAGGATGCTCTCCTTTTAAACTTGGACTTTCGAAACACAAATATTTTCAAATCATTTTTATTCCATACTTGCTTCTTCGCGCTTGATGGTTTAACATTCTATTTTTAATGTTGTGTTAAGAAAGATCTTAAGATTTAATCTAAAATCATCTTATTTGTTCTACTTGAACATTAAAAGAAACTAAAGGTTTTTACTTATGATAAAAGCGATGCACCTAAATGTTCTTGAGATAAGTATATAGTTGAGTAGAAAATTAGTGAGCCCAGATTTTCTTCTTATATTAAAAACAACAAATCACTTTTCAACACATTTTAAAGATCACCTTCTCCAAAGCCTTCCCTAAATTTGCAAATTTTCTTTTAATCATTTCCCTTCTCTCCATTCTCTTTTTCTACTTAAAAGAAAGATACCAACTTCATTCCTTGTTAATTAACAAAAATACTGAAAAGTTTCTGTCGCATTCCTCCTCGTGGACACGATCTGTTAGCCCAAAGCTACACAGTAAATCCTAATCTCTTTCATTTTTTTAATCATGTAATAAACTCAACAGAAATTCACTTGTTGCTTAATTGAAATTTGGATTAGACTTTTACATTTAGGGCACATGTCTATTTCAATTCATTTCAATTTTTGTTGAAGAGTGCTGGAGAAAAGGTACGTGTGCATTCATATAGAATAGGACCAACATTTTGGAGTGATTTATCGCTTTGAATGTTACCTTCTTGTGAATAAACTGTACACTTACATAATTGACATTAAGGGCAAAATTTCAAATAAACAATATAAGGTGGGGATTTCATCACCCTTCCTTAGCCCGAAAACCATCGCTAAGTGCACTCACACAACCTAAGCCTTAACTAAAACTTGATAGATGTTGGCCCTAGGGACATCTCGAACTCACTAAGAGATTAACCGAGGGTGAAATATGTAAGAACTATACTCCTGCAAAATCGGTGTCTAAGGAAAGTGGATTGAGATGCAAAGCCTCGAAAGCTCCGTGGTTTGGCGTAATTAAGGCCCGTGGCTCACGCTCGGATACCTCTCACCGAGTTTTGCCCTTCCCTGACCGATTAGTTTGTAGTCGAGTTCCTGCAACAACCTCCCCCGAAGAATCGACCAGTTAGAAGTCGTCTAGGTCCAGGTACCTTAGACTAAGGCTTTGTGGTTGTTTTTCCTTTCTCTTGTTTGTTTTTTATATTCTTTGCGATTGTTTGTTGCCTTTACGTTGTTCGTGGTATGTTGCATGCAAGAGTGGGTGAGAGATCCTATAACTTCAAGATTAACCAGAAACACTTCTCTACCCTTGTATCCAGAACCAGTGATGGCGTCACTTTAGGACAGGTTTTACCCGATCAGAATCTCATTACCATCTTGTATAAAAACCGCCTGAGGCAAATGGAAATAACTTTGAATTAAAGCCTCAATTTATCAACACTCTCCTAAAGTTTCATGGTTTAGAATCGGAGGACGCATACTTCTTTGTTAGGGAATTTGAAGAAGTGTGCCTCATGATGCATATTTCTAAGCTAGAAGGCGATGCCGTTCGGTTACGTTTCATCCCTTTTTCCCTACCTAGCCAAAAAATGGTTGTACAGTTTGGCAGTAAACTCAGTTACAACGTGGGACGATTTCGTCAAGACTTTCTTGAAGAAATTCTACCCAATTCACAAAACTGCCCTCATTAGAAAGAATATCATGCAGTTCAGAAAAGAACCGAGGGAACCATTTTGGAGATACTTTGAGCGATTCAAAAATCTCCTAGCTCAGTGCCCTCATCATGGTGTGGAGAAATGGCGTAAGTGCCAGATTCTCTACGATGGCTTAGATTATCAAACAAAAACCCTATTAGAAACCATGTGTCAAGAAGGGTTCTTGCAAAAGGATGAGAATCAGGGTTGGGACTTATTTGAGGATTTAGCTAAGAAAATCCTGCAATGGGAGCCAGCCTCGAAAAAACCAAGGAATTCACATTCTGTAGCTTCAAGAGGAGGGCTCCTATCTCTAGAATCATCCATAGCTGTAGAAGCTAAGATTGCAACCCAAATGAGGAGAATAGAGACTCTAGAGATAAAAGAGTCAGCCAATGTCAACCAAGTCAACCCACCACCAATTCACAATCCGGGTTGTTCATACTGTCAGGCACCAAACCTTGTCTTTGAAGAGTGCCCTGTATTCCATACCCAGCAAGTACCACCGGAACATTTGAACACGGCCTACTCACGGTCGCCGCATAATCCCTACTCGCTAACATACAATCCAGGTTGGAGGAATCACCCAAATTTCTCTAGGGCCCAGAACAATCCTCCTAGGCCTAATTTCTCCAAAACGTTTCACCATCCCAATCCTCCACCAAATTTTCCCAGTCAAGCTCCATCTTCCTCCTCTCAAAGTTCACCAATGGAAAAAAAATTCAGTAAGTTGGAGGAGAGCATAAAAGCTTTTATGAAGTCCCAAATCGCTTTCATGCAAAACTAGGGACAAACGCTAAACAACCATTCGCAGGCTATATCGAGATTGGAAATGCAAATGAGTCAGTTAGCTAGCTCTCTAAGTGAAAGACCAAAGGGTATTTTACCTAGTCAGCCGCTAGTTAACCCTAAAAACTCCAATCAAGCATATGAAATTCAGGATCCGTTGATCAACCAGTGCAATGTTGTTCACACACTTCGATCTGGAAAGAAGGTGGACACCCAAGTCTACCAACAGAAAAATCCAGTCCATACTGATCCTACTCTAGCATCCACCTCTGCTAGTTCCTCCCAAACTACTCCTCAAACATCTGACGAGGATAAAGCTGCTAAAGAAGTTCATAAGCCTGTAGCACCCTTTCCCAATAGGCTTAGGAATAACAACAAGAAGATGCACATGGAAAAGATGCTTGAGATGTTTAACCAGGTCAAACTGAATGTGCCTCTTCTTGACGCTATCGAACAAGTCCTAGCTTATGCCAAATTCCTTAAGGATATGTGTACAAAGAAGAGAAAAATAAATGTGCCCAAGAAAGTGTTCTTGGCAACCAATATAAGCGAAATTCTGTCTGATCCCTTTCTGGTGAAATACAAGGATCCCGGATGTCGCACAATTTCCTGCACCATAGGACAAATAGAAATCAGCCGAGCGCTAGTTGACCTGGGAGCAAGTATTAACTTGCTACCACTCTTAGTATACAGCAACTTGGGTTGGGCGAGCTAAGCCCAACTCGAGTTACCATTCAGTCAGCTGACCGATCTGTGAAAATCCCGAAGGGGGAAATCATAGATGTCCTTATCCGGGTCGGGGATTTCATCTACCCCGTTGACTTCATTGTGCTTGAGACCCAACATGTGTCAAATCCATGGTCTCAAACTTTGGTCATCCTAGGACGTCCATTCCTTGCTACAGCCAATGCCATAATCAACTGTAGGAATGGGTCCATGCGATTGACCTTTGGAGACATGACGAAGGAAGTCAATATCTACAATCTTGAAAGACAACCTCGGGATATCAATGATCAGACTTTTAAGGTCAATTATATTGAAAATCTGACCAGTGAGCACATGAAAAGATGGAGGTAGAAACAGAGGCAGAGTTTGATCTAGAGTCTGAGGATTTTAATCTGGACCAGATCATAGATTCGGCAGTGGATTGGGCGTCAAGCCCAAGTGTATCTCATCATAGGATTGCAAGTCTGGAGATTGCCTCCAATGAAGCAACACCTTCCCTAGAGTTAAAAGTCTTACCTGAACACCTCAAGTATGCCTACCTGGGTGGAAGAGAAACCTTGCCAGTCATCATAGCATCCCACCTGACTGAGCAACAAGAGAACAACCTAATGTCTATTCTAAAAAGACATAGGGAAGCCATTGGATGGACAATGCAGCATATCAAAGAGATAAGTCCAGCCATAGTTCAACATAGAATCCATTTAATCGATGAAGCAACCCCTAGGAGCAGGCTTAACCCACTAATGCAAGAAGCAGTAAAAGTGAAAATTATGAAACTATTAGACAACGGGATCATTTATCCCATTTCTGATAGCCAATAGGTTAGCCCGGTTCATGCGGTCCCGAAGAAAGCTGGCTTTACGGTGGTTGAAAATGAGCAAAAAGAGTTGGTACAAACAAGACTGCCTACCAAGGTTCGTGTTTGTATCGACTACAGAAAGTTGAATGCACCTACCTGTAAAGACCACTTCCCGCTGCCCTTCATCGACGAAATGCTTGAACGCTTGGCTAGCCATGAGTACTATTGCTTCCTAGATGGGTACTCGGGATACAATCCAATCCCCATTGCTGCAGAAGATCAGGAAAAGACCACGATCACCTGCCCGTTCAGAACCTTCGCTTACCGACGCATGCCCTTTGGATTGTGCAATGCTCCTGCAACATTCCAACGGTGCATGCTTAGTCTTTTCTCCAGCATAGTAGAATGTTTCCTTGAGATTTTTATGGATGACTTCTCCATCTACAAAGGTTCATTTGATCAGTGTCTTCATCATTTAGAGTTGGTTCTACAAAGATGCAAGGAGAAGAATCTAACTCTAAATCGGGAGAAATATCACTTCATGGTGAGATAGGAGATTGTCTTAGGCCATGAGATTTCTAGGAGAGGAATTGAAGTGGACAAGGCTAAAGTAGAAGTGATTGCTAAGCTTCCACCACCTAAAAGCATCAAGAATATTAGATCCTTTCTAGGGCATGCTGGGTTCTACTGATGGTTCATTAAGGATTTTAGCAAAATCGCTAGGCCCTTAACCAACCTGCTCGCTAAGGACGTGCCCTTTGATTTTAATGATGAATGTTTTAAGTCGTGGAGGAAGCTTAAGCAAGAACTTATTTCTGCACCTATTATTTTTGCTCCTAATTGGGCCCAACTGTTTGAAATCATGTGTGATGCCTCTGATTTTGCTATTGGCCCTGTTCTAGGATAGCGCATCGACAATAAACAGCACGTGATTTATTACTCGAGTAGGACATTGAATGACGCCCAACAGAATTATACAACGACTGAGAAGGAATTCTTGGCTATTGTCTTTGCATTAGAAAAATTCGGCAATACTTGTTAGGTTCGAAGACTGTGATGTTCATGGATCACTCGGCACTGAGATACCTCATGACCAAGAAGGAAACAAAAGCCCGACTTATTCGGTGGATCCTTTTGCTTCAAGAATTTGACCTGGAAATTTGAGATAAACGAGGTATAGAGAATGTGGTCGCTGATCATCTGTCATGAATTTTGAACGCACCTATCATACAAGCTCCGATCAACGAGGATTTCCTGGACGAGCACATCCTAGCTATTTTCAAGGAACCCTGGTATGCGAACATAGTAAATTACTTGCCTGGACAAATACCCGCTGACTGGACAAAGCAAGACCAGTGTCGTTTCTTTGCCCAAGTACGGTACTTCTTCTGGGAAGAGCTGTATCTTTATAAGTATTGTCCTGATCGGATTATTCGATGATGCATACCAGAGGAAGAACAGAGGAGTGTGCTAAGCTTTTGCCATGAACTTGCATGTGGAGGACACTTCGGTCCTTGGAAGACTGCAGAGAAGGTTCTACAAAGTGAGTTTCACTGGCCACTTTATTCAAAGACTCATACCATTTTTGCAAGTCATGCGCAAATTATCAGAAGATTGAGAAAATTTCAAGAAGAGACATGATGCCCCTAAACCCGATCCTGGAAGTTGAAATTTTTGATATTTGGGGTATCGCCTTCATGGGACATTCCCTAATTCCTTCGGCAACCAGTTCATTTTTGTTGCTGTAGACTATGTCTCTAAATGGGTAGAAGCTGTGCCTACAAAAACCAATGACAACAAAGTGGTTATCAAATTTCTCAAAAAAAACATCTTCTCCCGATTTGGCACCCCTAGAGCAATAATTAGTGATAATGGATCACATTTCTGCAACAGGGTTTTTGATGCTCTGATGTGAAAATATTCCATCAATCACAAGTTATCCACTCCGTATCATCCTCAGACAAATGGGCAGGTAGAAGTCACCAATCTACAACTCAAGCTCATTCTAGAAAATACTATTGGACAGAACCGAAAGGATTGGTCAGTCAAATCAATGATGCATTATGGGCTTATCGCACTGCTTTTAAGACAGTTCTGGGAATGTCTCCGTATAGAATCATATTCGGAAAAGATTGTCATCTGCCAGTCGAGTTAGAACACTGTACCCTATAGGCCATTAAGGAAATTTTGATCTGAGTAAGGCCGGTGAGCTAAGGAGACTACAGATAACAGAATTAGAGGAGATACAGAATGAAGCCTATGAGAATGCTCGGATCACCAAAAGCAGAACTAAACTTTTTCATGATCAGATTATAAATCGGAAAAACTTTCCCCTGGGCGTCAAGGTTCTGCTGTATAACTCTAGGCTTCATATTTTCGCGGGAAAGCTGAAGACTCGTTGGTCTGAACCATTCATTGTGCGCACCGTTTTTCCACACGGTGCTGTGATTATTGTAAACCCTAAGAACAACACGGAATTTAAAGTGAACGAGTAAAGACTGAAGCCCTTCTTGACCACTAAGCCTATAACTCCGGATGATAGTGTGCTGACTCTTTTTGTCCCGTCATACACCTAACCACAGCAACTAAAAAAAAATTTCTTATTGTTTATATGCTTACCCCTTCTACATCTTTTGACATTTCTTTAGCCTATTCACACTTGGCCGGCCCGAGTCAACGAAAACGGTGCACTCTTTTCTTCTTCCTATTTATTGCATTTGCATTTACATCCACATTCATTGAGGACAATGCATTAGATAGGTGTGGGGGCTGTTAATACTTTTTCTTTTTCTTTCTACTAAAAAAATAAAAAAATTCTCCAGATTGAAAAAAAATTTCATACTCTTTATAAAAATACCAAAAGGTCATAGGAATTAAGGAAACCTTATTAATGAATCTTTATTTTTGCCTAAATAAATAAGAAAGATTGGTTTGACTAAGAATTAGGAGGGATAAGGAAAATAACTCATACCTTTTATTTAGCCTTAGTAGAATATGCATAAACCACACACACATGCTTGGGATTTAGAGATACAACTCTGAAAAAAACAAAATAAACAAAAAAATGTTGGATAATTGTGCCTCAAGAAGCATGATTACTCATGCCAAAAAATCAATATATAATAGTAAATCTTGATTTTGTGGCCTACTCTACTTGCCTATTTGATCTGAGGGTGTTTTTCTACCTGGTGCCCTAAAACCATCTGGTTTGGGAGTCATCGGTTTGATATGTGTTACATGAGAAAAGTAGAAAGCCTAATGAAACCATGAATAATAGATAAATATTAATAAAATTAAATGATATTCAAAGTTGAGTTGAAAAATCTCAAGAATCATACTTACACATTATGCATATCTATCTAAAGCAAAATAACAGAATGAGTTAGAAGTATAAGATCATTTATAAATTTAAAGAAAAACCATAATTTCTTCTTTTATAAAGGCTAAAGTATTGGAGGACTTATGAGGGTTGAACCTAATTCTTACATCATTCGGTCATTTTTACTTAGATGATTGAAAGTTCTTTTTCTTGAAAGAGGTTTGCTAACACTTAAATTTTTTTCACTTACTAGATTTTGTGGGTGCAATCCGCTGAAAACCCTTAGGAGACAACACTCCTCCCCTAAGGGAAACTTGGAGGTTTAAAGGCTTGTTGCACATACTCAGAGCAATCGCGTCACCTGCGAATGCGGTATAATAATTTTCTTATTTTTGTTTTGCTCGGGATGAGCAAAAAGATAAGTGTAGGATGTGATTAGTCTCTAATTTTGCATAATTTTCATCACATTCTCATATCTATTTGATGTAAAATTTTGCTAATAAAGTTTTGCTTGCTTAATCCTATGTCCATGATGTGCAAATGAAGAAGAAGAAGACCCTAAACCACCATTTAATGGATGATTAAAGGCCTACCTAGTAGCCATTGACTTTAGGAAAGAGATTTTGTCAGCCCAGGGCATCAAATCATGAATCCAGGAGATCAAGTGAATAAGAGACAGAAGGGACAGCACGCTGCCTAAACCCTAGCGCGCGCCGCCCTGACATGGCTGCGGCAACGCAGCCAGGGCAGCATTTTCGAGGCCATACGGTCGCGGCGCGCACCTGGCTTCGGGCCTGCGGTTGTCCCCTTGGCCCCCTTTCCCCTGGTGCCTATAAATAACCCTTAGGGGTCTTTAGTTTGGGGATATCCAGAGTTTAGAGCATTGTTGTAATCTTGTTTTTAGGATTGTAGTTATTTTAATTTCCTTCTTCTAGTTTTTAGTTTAGCCATTAGAGTGAAAGAGAGAGTGTGTAAAAGTTGTATTTGAAGGTGACAAGCTAATACAAGTAACTACTTCTCTTTCTTCTTTTCATTTACTTGTGTTTTCCATTTGCTTTTACTTCCTTGTTGTAGTGTAACTTCTTTTCTCTTTACTTCTTTTACTTTCTTATTGTAGTGTAGCTCTCTTTCTCTTACTCCTTTTCCTTTGTTGTTTCTTTTACTATCACATCTAACTAACTCTTCCATTGCATGGTTAACTAACTACTAACCCACTAATCTCTAACAACTTGATTGATAAATCCAAATGAGTCAATAGTGTCAACTAAGCCTTGTGCAAACAAGAGCTATGATATCTTAAGACAAGGGTTCAAACTCTAACTTACATTCAAGTATTCACTTTCTTATATTTCATACTTAACGGGTTTTTGATGATCTATGGATTGCATGCCTTACTTATTTTTGTAAGTTAGAGATTTTTCTTTTAACTTTGCCGATACTATTAGTGCACTTGTGTCTTCCCTATTCTCGCCTTCAATTAGATCTTGATAAGGGAATGTCCAAGTTTTTGCCGTGTTAAGCTAAGTTATAGGAAGAACTTTCACTCGATTTCCACGTGAATAGTTCTATGCATAAGGGGTATGCTTGCCTATGATTGAGGCTATATCTTCAAGAAGTTAGGGACTAGTGGGAGCACTTAGTAGAAAGTTAGCCATGCATTTTTACCATTAAGAAAATCCAACTTTACAAACCACCAAATCTTTCTCAAACAATTCTTGAAACCAACTTGTTTTCATTTTCCGATTCTTATTTGAATAAAGAACTTTCTCTTTCCTTGAACAAAGAAGCCGCATCAAGATTTCATCGCTCTCCCTCCTTGTGGATACGACCCGTATAGCCATTTCGCTACTATGAAAGAATCGCAAAAGTAGTAACATCAACCCACTCTTTTTACTTATTCTTGTGCTTGCTTTTTGTCGATCAACAAGCTCCAAGGGATATATTTTGCCAAAGAAAAGTAATCAGGGATTTAGCGTGCACGAAAACATGTATTTTTAAATTAGTATTTTAAGTATGATGCTTTGGCTTACTCGATACTTCCATTATAACATATAGGCTATACTGGTCGAATCCACAGAGATGGGAGGCAATAAAACCTTGAACAGTTTGTGTTCACTCATTTGTTAACATGTTCTTCTTTGTTACAGAAGGAGAAAAGAAAATGAAAAGAAATCTAGAAGTGATAGGTGAAAAAGGCGATGAAATTGGCGAAGTAAAAAAACAATAGAGAAGTGGTTTTGGAATCGGTGAAGAAAAAACAAGAAAGTAGAAACAAAGTAAAACAAGGAAGAAGTGAAGTGGAAAACTTTGTGAAGTGATTTAAAAAGTGGTATTAAAAACAAAATAGAGAAGAGATAAAGTTTGTGATGGAGAAATAAAAACAAGTGATGAACAAAGATGATGAAAACTTCGACAAGAAAATGATAAAAAGGTTTTGAAATTTGTTTTGAAAATAAGATAAAAGGAGAAGAAAATTCATGATTACTAACTACTAAGTGCTCCACTAATTATGCTAACCTCTTAGTGATAGTTGCCTCACATGAATCCTTGGCCATCACTAATCCTTGGCTTCTTTAAGAGATGATTCAAAGCATGGAACATGATATTGTTCTTCACATTCAAAATTGTATCAAGAGCGAGCTAATGCAAATATTAGATCATCAAAACTGTTAGAAGCATGCATAAAATAAGAAAGTTAGCTTGTTAGCAAGTTAGCAAGTTAGAATGTTAGAATCCATCATCATGTGCCATCAATGGCTCTTGCAAGAGCATGGCCTTGTAGAGCCTATTAGATTTATGTGGATTATCAAGTAGATAATTAGTGATTAGTAGTTAGATTGCCATCAAAGTAAAGTTAGCTAAGCATGTGAAAGAAACCAAGAAGATACATTGGGAAGATAGGAGGAACTTTACATATACTGTCACACTCTATTACAAAGAACTCTCTCTTTTTCCCCTGAATCAATCTCTAGACTAAACTTAGGTCTAAAGAAAAAGAAAATATAAAAGAAAAGAGAAGAAGAACTACTTTACACTATACTAAAATGGAAGAAACCCTAGTCTACAATTCTCTAACCCCGTTTTTGGTTTACAAATGCATATTTATAGGCGAAAGAAGGGTTTGGAAGATGAGATAAGGCCACGCGTCGAAAATTGATTTCGACACGTGGCCCCACCAATAAGCCACAGATCCATGGCAACGTGGCAATTATCACAGATTTCCGGCAATACCAAGGACCCAGATCCCTAATTTGTACAACCTCTCTTCAACCCGAAGACGCTCTTGTACAATCTTTTTCTTTGAGTGATTACAAATAATCCTATAAGCCTTGAATCAGTATGTGATCGTAAACAAGGACTCTTATAGGTGGACTCTCAGATATCTTCACTAAAGGATTGGAATTTTGAGTGAAGAATAAAAAGTGGAAACAGTTTTCTGAAAATCAGATTTTTGAACAGAGTTTTTGGGCAGAAAACTATTAATTTGAATTAGTGATTTAGCCTAGGACAACATCCCTATTTATAGCTGAAATCTATGGTCAGTTAGGGCAGTTATCAACTTGAATTTTGAATTTTGAAACGTTGGATAAAACACCATAAATCAGAAACTGTCTAACAGTCAGAAACTACCATTAGTCGACTTGAGGTTGGGGGTTAGTCGACTAGGGTATTGATTTTTGCCTATACTAGTCGACTTATAAAGGGGGCAAGTCGACTAGGGTATGGCTGATACAAGAGACATGTTTCTGAAAACTGAACTTAGTCAACCAGCAGAGTACATTAGTCGACTACAACTAATATTAGTCGACTAGGAAAAGTATAAGTCGACTACACATTGTATGCAGAACAGAAACAGAGTTGGTATGTATCTTGAAGCAAGCCTAAGTCGACTATAGTTAGGAGTAAGTCGACTAAAGGTGGTATAAGTCGATTATGCTTGGTAATAAGTCGACTAATAGGCTTATGATGTGCGTGTGTGTTCATGGCTTTTAACATTCTAATAATAATATAATACACATCCATAGCCATTATCTTTGAGAAGTCTTGGGCATGTAGGACTCTTGTATAAGCTTGTAAGATAGAGCTCCAATGAAATAGCTTCACAAATGTATCATCAAATCAAGTTCCAACGTTCTCCCCCTTTTTTATGATGACACTTTGTGTGCATGAAAACTCCCCCTGCAGAGAATATGTTATATGTTCTCCCCCTACATAGAACAGATTATAACATATATAGAAAAACGTGTGTTCTCCCCTTGCAAAAAATATATCATAACACACACACACACATATATGATAAATATTTGAAATATTTTTCTTATCAAACTTTTTATATGGTACCTGAAAGATAAACATTTAGAATGACACCAAACATTATAAGATCAAAGCATTAACCTTTTAGGAATCCAAACCCAATTTGAATTTGGTTTCCATCTGTTAGTATGCACATAATTGCATGAATTAGATATAGAATGTATGTATGATGCAATATAAGTATTTTTATAAAAAATGCTTAAGTTTTTAGGAATCTGATTGCACACATTTATTGCATTATTCTTTATTACATATCCACATTTATCATGTAATAAATCCGCTAAATTTCTTGTCTTAAATGTTTATTTTGCAGAAGATAATTATGGGGAGAAAGAGGATAAATAAATATCAGTTAAATTCAGATTTAACTAGATCTATTTGGTTAGAGGAGGATGATCCTAAATCCAGTTGGCTAAATTCAGTTTTTAGTGAATCAAGTGGTTAAAGCTAAAGATCAACTGAGAATAACGTCAAATACAGAGTTCAAATCCAAAGGGATAAATGGATAGAGAGAAGATCAACAGATGAGATGAAGCAATTTTGACTTAGATTCTGGCTGGATACATTTTAGTATTTGAATCAAAACTTTCGTTCTCAGAACTCATATCTAATGATTCAAGATGATCCAGAAAGAGGACTTAAAGGGCTACAACTATTATGTTGATCATTATTTCTAATTCTGTCATTTGATAAGCTATATTTATCAAACAATACGTCAATAAGTTACAAATCAGAACTGAATATCCACATCAAATCAAGTTTGGAGATAAGAGGAGAATTCAAATTCAGAAATAATTAGCTTCCCTTATCTTCATACTCTAACCTCCGCATTTCTTTTATAAATACCTGAAATCTCAAAGGCTAAAGGAGGAAGGACCAAGCAGAGAGCAGAACTTAGGCTAATTTGTAGTTTGTAACTTATGTTTTTGTTTTCTTTTATGTAATTTTCATTTTAGTTATGTAACTGAGAGGAGAGGAGACTTTCATGGAGGAATGAGAGCAAGCTTGCATTGAAGGTGACATCGTGTAAGTGATCTTTTCTTCTATTGTTATTTGAATCAAATTAAGGTTTCCTTTCCTTTTCTATTCTTGTTTATGTTCGCTTCCCTCTTCTGTGTTTGTGGATCCAAATGAAACCGATAGCCTCGAAGTTGCCTTTTTTTGCAAGTGCCGTTGATGGCTTATGGTGATGGATATTCATTTCTATGGTATTATAACTCGCCCCTTCATTTTATAGTGTAAATCGGTAATGGGGAAGATCTTATCTGCCATACTTCGCTCACCTTCAAGTAAAGGTACATCGTCGATATGGGTAAAAGGTAAGCAGGCGTCGAAGAGGTAATATGTTTTTTAGGTTTTAGTTTTTCTTTCTTTTCTTGTAACTTTCAGTGTAGATCACCAACCATAATCACCCAAATCTCTTTCACTCTTTCAATTTCTTTGTATATATTACATCTAATTTCTCCATCTTCTCTATGTATCACTTCTTCCTAACTTAATTTTAACTCTTTTTCATTTTCTTTTTAAAAACTAAAGAAGATCTTTAATCATTCTTTGTAGTATAAAAGATTTACTAAAAGTTTCTATCGCTAGTCCCTCCTTATGGATCACGACCCATAGCCACTTGCTATAGCGTAGAATTGAGCACCTTACACTACTGTTTTTAAAAGTTTTGAAACTCTGTATTTTTGTGTGCAGGTTGAATCTCAATCAAATTTTGGTGCCGTTGCCAGGGAGGGACGGTAAGTTACTCTCTTTAAAGTTTATATTTTTGGTTAACCTTCTTCTTTATTTTTGTTGTATAGATTTAACAATAAGGAATTTCTATTACAGTGGACATATAAGTGGCCCTGGACTCTGCTCAAGAAAGCAGAGCCCAGAAGCCCTCAGAGTTGCTACATTCTTGTGGCAATCTGAGTAAACTACTAACCTATATTTTCTCTAGTTTGGCTAAATTGCATAGTTTAAATATATGTAGCATTTATCTCATTGTTTGACTCATTATATATATATTTCTAACACAACAGTAAAAAGTTGATTGTAAATGCTAAAATTGATTTAGACTTTACATTTAGGCACGTGTCTATTTCATTACATTTCTATTTACTGTTGAAGAATGCTGGAGCCAAGGTATGTGTGTCTAGCATTTAGTATAAGATTGATTCTTGTATAAAATATTGCTTGAGTGTTACTCTTTTTCTATATACTTGTACACTGCACTAATTGATTTAAGGGCTTGTCTTATAAACAAGTACGGTGGCTAAGTCATTACCCTCCCTTTGCCCACAAATAATCTCCTCACCCACTAACCCAAGCCTAATTAAAACTGAGTAGACGTTGGCCCTAGGGACTCTAGGACTCAAATAGGAGACTGACCTAAGGGGAAGTTAATTTGAATTGACTCTTACCAAATCGGTGACTAAGGTTAGGGATTGAGGGGCGAAATCCCGAAGGCTGGTGGTTGGCTTAATTAGGCCCATCGCTTTTGCGCGGATACCTCCCACCAATCTTGCCCCAACCTCGCCGATTAACCTGTGGTCAGATTCGGCAATATACCCCCAGTGGACAGTCTAACCAGTTAGGAGTCGTCAGGTCTAAGGTTTACCCTATTTAGGTTAGATTTTTTTTCTTTTTATTTGTTTGCTCATTTGTTTGGTTTTTTTTCTCTTCTGTCTTTTATTGTGTGATATGGCTTATTACAAGAATTTTTTCAATTTTAATGGTAATCCATATTATACACCAACCTCTTTTTCGGATATTACCAACTCGGCATATCATAACTTTAACCAACATAATGTGCAGGATTGGTCTTATCTGAATCATATAACCCATGCCCCCAATCTTATGACCATAATTTCTAGAATAATTTCAACTATTCACAGAGTCAATGGGGATTCACTCCCCCGAGTCCAATTTTCAACCAACTTGTCCTCCTTATCCACCTTGTCCATAATATTTCCAAGATTCATACTCAGTTCCACCAGTCCAAATAGAAAATCATCAATTTTTGAAATGAGTATGCGTGAGTCAAAACAACAATCACAAAATCTGACGGACTCACAATTTCACCACCAATTCTAAAACAACACTTCATCTTTTCAAGTCCAATCGCAACAAAACGATAAACCAATCAACTATGAAAAGATGCTTGAAGCCATGACTCAGGCTCAACGCTCGTAATCATGATATAGATATGATGGTTTAAACTCTCCGTTCTCACCGTTTGACCATTTCTGATGTCGCTAATCATTCTGTTAGAGCCGACATGTTTTTTGGAAAAACAAGATTCCATTTCAGCACAATCATTTGAACTTGCCCAAACTCCAAATTTTGAAAATGACATTGACAGTTGGCAAGTTATTCCTTTCCTGAAATGGAACTTGAGAATGAATATGATCCTGAACCTCAACTTAGTGATTTAATTCTACTTCCTGATTCATAATGACTCGGTATCTTCACCTGATTTTAATCTTTTCTCCGAGCAATATTGGATCCTGTGCCAGTTCATAATGAAATTGAATCGCCCATCTTTGATGATCATCATATTGAACTTGACCAATTTCATACTTTTGAAAGTCCCATGACAAATTGGCAAGTTCTCATTTTGATGAAATTGAACTCATGAGAAATGTGACCTAGATTCTCAAATTTGTGATCCAGTTCAAATTCTCGAATCAATATTGACTCCTGTTTTGTTACCCAACTTGAGTAATATTTTAGAGTCAGTTTTGATTCCCATACTTGTCATTCTTGAACTTGAATCACCATATAAGTCACATGCTATTGTAGGAAAATGAATGTGGACTTGAGTTTCAACTCTTTGATTTGGACCCACTCCTGAACCTTTACTTGACTTAAGTCACTTTTCTGAGTCGGTATTAGTTCCCGTACTTTCTAAGTCCAAGTCATTCATTCATCTTTTCACAACTCCATTTTGGGAAAAGGTGGTTGACAAATTGACTCCGAAATTAATTATGAATTTCAAAATTAGATGGGGTAAAATATTTAACAAAAATCGGTCATATATACACATTTTAGTGGGTTATATAAGAGAGATTTCTGGTGGGTTCCTCCGAACTCCACAAAATTCAATTGGGCCCGCATTTCGTGGACCAATCAGGCCACCACTGGAACCACTACCTTAAGGTAATATTTTCCTTCTCTTTCTTCTTTTTTATGCATCTATACACTAATTCATACATTGAGGACAATGCATGAGATAGGTGTGGGGGAGGGTCTAACATAACTTACGTTGTCCTTTTATTGTCCTTTTTATTATAAATTTTTTTTAACATTTTCTTTATTTTTAAAAGCTTTTTGAAAATAGAAACAATATTTTGACATATTTTTTATAAGAAATTAAGTCAATTTTAAGGAATAGGAGAATCATAATTACGATTTCTTATACTTAGTCAAATAAGATTATTTGCTTGATTTCTAAGGATAGGAGAAGTTTTGAAAGTAAGTTAGTCTTGATCTTTACCTTGAAGAAATATGCACATCTTATATACTTACACACTTAGGGTTCAAAATAAAGATTCTTATGCCTTATATAAAAAAAAGAAAAAAATATATCTATGAAAGATGAACAATCTAACTATTGATCATATAGGTGCTTTGGCCTAAGTAGCCTTGTTATTTATGCGAAAGATGATTAGATAAGTTTGAGAAAAAATATATATAAATCCTATGATTTGTGCTAATAAACATAAGTATTCACACGCCTAAAGCAGTTCATATAATAAAATCTTTAGTTTGTGTGCCTTGTTTGCTCGAGTCCTTAGTCCTTGGGGTATTTTCTCACCCGGTGCCCTAAGACCGTTTGGTTTGGGAGTCACTGATTAAAGGCTCGTTACATGGGCAGATTAGAAAGCCTAATAGGAATAATATCACCAAAAATAAATAAATAAATATAAATAAATAAATAAGGCATAAGAGTTAGAGTTAAAGAACCCTTAGTCAAAATTTTCACGGTCACGAAGGTGCATTTGACTTAGGGTAAAGTATAGACTAGATGAGAAGCACAATTTGACTCCTTACTTTGATTGATAACAAATTTTTTAATAGAATAAGTTTAGGAATGAAAATTTTAGTTTCTCTTAACTAATAGATTACTTAAATCTTACAATATATTTCAAATATTTTTCTTTCAAAATGTGTTTTCAAAATATTAACATTTTTCTCTTTCTTTATGGATTTTTATGGGTGCAATCCACTGAAACCCTCACGAGACAAAACTCGTCCTCTGGGGTAACCTAGAGGTTTAACAGCTTGTTGCACAGCTCAGTGTATCGCGTGACCTGCGAAATTGGTTTAATAATCTTTGATTTAGTTTTATTGTTTTGCTCGAGGACAAGCAAAAGATGTGTGGGGGTATGATTGCACACATTTATTGCATTATTCTTTATTACATATCCACATTTATCATGTAATAATCTGCTAAATTTTTTATCTTAAATGTTTATTTTTGCAGAAGATAATCATGGAAAGAAAGAGGAAAATTAAATAATATCAGTTAAATTCAGATTTAACTAGATCTATTTGTTAGAGGAGATGATCCCAAATTCAGTTGGCTAAATTTAGTTTTCGGTGAATTAAGTGGTTAAAGCTAAAGATTATACAGAATAACGTCAAATACAGAGTTCAAATCCAAAGGGATAGTGGATAGAGAGAAGATCAACAGATGAGATGAAGCAATTTTGACTCAGATTCTGGCCAGATACATTTCAGTATTTGAATCATACTTTTGTTCCCAGATCATAATCTGATGATTCAAGATGATCCGAAGAGAATTTAAAGGGATACAACTCTTATGTTGATCATTATTTCTAATTCTGTCATTTGATAAGCTATATTTAGCAAATAATACGTCAATAATTGTTAGATCAGAATTGAATATTCACATCAAATCAAGTTTGAAGATAAGAGGAGGACTCAAATTCAGAATAACCTGCTTTCCTTATCTTCATACTCCTCTAACCTCTACATTTCTCCTATAATACCTGCATCTCAAAGGCAAAAGGAGGAAGGACCAAGCAGAGAGCAGAACTTAAGCTAATTTGTAGTTTGTACTTAGCTTTTTAGTTTTCTTTTATGTAATTTTTGTTTTATTTATGTAACTGAGAGGAGAGGAGACTTTCATGGAGGAATGAGAGCAAGCTTGTACTGAAGGTGACATCGTGTAAGTGATCTTTTCTTCCATTGTTATTTGAATCGAATCGAGGTTTCCTTTTTTTTTTCTATTCTTGTTTTTGTTCCTTTCCTCTTCTGTGTTTGTGGATCCAAATGAAACTGATAGCCTCGAAGTTGCCTTGTCCTTGCAAGTGTTGTTGATGGCTTATGTGATGGATATCCATTTCTATGGGTATAATAGCTCACCCCTTCATTTTATAGTGTAAATCGAGAATGGGAAGGTCTCATCTGCCATGCTTCGCTCCGCCTTCAAGAAAGGTACATCGTTGATATGGGTAAAGGTAAGCAAGCGCCGAAAAGAGGATAAGTTTTTTTTAGGTTTTAGTTTTTCTTTCTTTTCTTGAAACTTTTAGTGTAGATCACCAACCCATAATCACCCAAATCTCTTTCACTCTTTAAATTCTTTGTACATATCACTTCTATTTTCTCCATCTTCTCTATGTATCACTTTCTTCCTAACTTAATTAAACACTTTTTCATTTTCTTTTTAAAAAACTAAAAGAAGATCTTTAACCATTCTTTATAGTATAAAAGAGAACTTACTAAAAAGCTTCCATCGCTAGTCCCTCCTTGTGATCACGACCCGCATAGCCCTTGCTATAGCGGTAGAATTGAGTACCTTACACTACTGTTTTAAAAGTTCTGAAATTCTGTATTTTTGTGCGCAGGTTGAACCTCAATCAGAATCCTATGTACTTGTTCTTATTCTTTTTGAAATAATATCAGTATTTATTTTCTCCAAAGAATTATATGGATTTGATTCTTTTTACTAACATGTGTAGATTTCTATTCTGATTTAAAATCCAAGTCCATAATGATTATGTGACATCTTTTGATATGATAACAAATCATTTAACATTTCTTTTCTTTGATTAATTTAGTCACATTTTTCGAAATCTCTTCATACTTCATTTTGAAACTTGACATGTCTTTATCTAAAATAGAAATTCTTTCTTTAAAGACTAGCTCTCTCTTTTAGCATTACATTTTCTTTTATAAAATTCTCATTATCCTTTTTTAATGATGATATCACTTTTTCAAATCATCTTTTTGAAGTTATAAAAGAAATTTGAGGAACATAACCGGAATTTTCTATGATAAGTTTTTCATTTTCCTTTAAGAAAACTTTATTCTTTATCTTTTCATTCTTAATTTATTGTATAATTCATGTAATGCATCTAAGAATTCAGTATATTGTACCTCATCTTCTTCTTGAGCCTGAAATAAATGTTGGCCATGTTCAGTGGACTTTTTCTCCGTCAGAGAAAGAGGAATCACTATTCTCCCATGATGCTTGATAATCTTTCTTCTTTTTGAAATTTTTGCTCTTGAATTTTCCTTTGTTTTTGAGCAATGGACATCCTTCTTCATATGGCCTGTTTTATTACAATTAAAACATATAAGATTAAACTTATCTTGCTTCAAGGACTTTCCTGATTTTCTTGAGAGCATTGGCATCTCCTCTTTATCGTCATCTAAATTGTCTGTATCTAAGGATGCATAGAAAGAAAGTTCTTTCTTCTTTGAGAAAGATTGTTGTTTCTCTTTCTTTCTGTCTTTCAATTGTACTTTGTATGCTATTAAATTACCATAGGTTTTCTAATGACATAGTAGAGGATCATTTGCTTCTTTGATTGCAGTTGTTTTCTTCTCCCAATCTGATGTAAGTGCAACAAAGGATCTTGCGAACTTTTTGACTTGGGTGAATTCTTTTCCAAGAGATGCTAAGAAATGTTATTATGTCAGTGAACTTGTTATCATTTCTGATTGTTTCGTTGTCCATCATTTTGAAGAGTTCGAACCTGTGAACAAGACAGAAATTTTAGATTCTTTAACCTTATTTGTACCTTCATGTTTTACCTGCATATGTGCCATATTTGATTTGCAGATGTGACTGTTTGATACATGCTTGAATTCTTCTTTGGTTAGGCACAGAATACGCATTCATCGCTTTGGCATCAAGGTTCGCATTCTTCTCTTTATTATCACTCCAAACGGTGTAGTTGGTTGTCAGTTTGGTGTACGCTGCTTCTACTATATTCCATAGTTCGTAGTTGAGCGATCTTAAGTAAATCTTCATTCTACACTTTCAGTAGTTGTGGTTCGATCCATCGAATAGCGGTGGACGTTGTGTAGAATGTTCTTCTTTGATTGTCATGAGAGGAACTCCGTTGCCATCCTTATAAGTTGTTGGCTGGGTATGCAGGGCTTTGATAGAGTATGCCAGGCCGGACTCTGATACCATTGTAGGATCTAAATATTATGCAACACTCAAATAAAGATATTAGCGTTAAATATAAACTTGTAAGAAGGAATTAAATCACAGAAAGTAATCAACACTAAACACCAAGTGATTTATCCTGGTTCTTCATCTTGACCTTCATCCAGTCCCTAAGCCATCCGCTTGAGATTTTCCTTTAACCTTTGTTTTGTACACCCAAAATCAACACCTTGTGTACCACTTGACAATCCCTTTTGCTAAATGTTACAACTCTTCTTACATCAAGAAGACAACAACACCTTGTACAACCTCTCTTCAACCCGAAGACGCTCTTGTACAGTCTTTCTCTTTGAGTGATTACAAACAATCCTATAAGCCTTGAATCTGTATGTGATCGTGAATAGGACTATTATAGGTGGACTCTCAGATATCTTCACTAAGGATTGGAATTTTTGAGTGAAGAAAAAGTGGAAATAGTTTTCTGAAAATCAAGATTTTTGAACAGAGTTTTTTGGGCAAAAACTATTAATTTGAATTGGTGATTTAGCCTAGGACAACATCCCTATTTATACCTGAATCTATGGTCAGTTAGGGTAGTTATCACTTGAATTTTGAATTTTGAAACGTTGGATAAAACACCAAAAATCAAAACTGTCTAACAGTCCAGAAACTTCCATTAGTCGACTTGAGGTTGAGGTTAGTCAACTAGGGTATTGATTTTTGCCTATACTAGTCGACTATAAGGGGGCAGTCGACTAGGAATGGCTGATACAAGAAACATAATTCTAGAAACTGAACTTAGTCGACCGCAGAGTACATTAGTCACTACAACTAATATTATTCGACTAGGAAAAGTATAAGTCGACTACAACATTATATGCAAACAGAAACAGAGAGTTGGTATGTATCTTGAAGCAAACCTAAGTCGACTATAGTTAGGAGTAAGTCGACTATAGGTGGTATAAGTCGACTATGCTTGGTAAGAGTCGACTAATAGGCTTATGATGTGTGTTTGTGTTCAAGACTTTAACATTCTAATAAATAATACAATACACATCCATAACCATTATCCTTGGGAAGTCTTGAGCATGTAGGACTCATGTATAAGCTTGTAAGATAGAGGTCTATGAACTGGCTTCACAAATGTATCATCAAAATCAAGTCCCAACAATCACAGGATGTGACACAATATTACAAGAATATTACATCACTGATAGACGCAATGTGAGATTATAAAGAGATATACAAGTATGAACAATACAAAAAGGCGCTCACGAGATACCAAGGGAAACTCAAGAGACGAGCATGGGGCCTAGAAGGATTGCGCCTCAGACGGTTTCCAATGATCCACCTTTCACTATGCTACTCGGATGAGAAACAGGGAGAACCACAAGCACTAGCTCTGGGATCTAGACATAGATTCAGGGAGTCAGAACTCCCCAACGAGTGCTATGGTGACTGCCAAGTGGCGTGCATGACAGGTACTCATGTATTGATAAATCCAAGTTAAAGACATCCTTAAAAATCATGTCTGAACATAACACTCCATATATGCATAAGACATCAAGTAATTATTGACAATCAGAGAATCAAGATAAAATCATATGTGATCAAGTCAAGAGGATAATAAAGTGGACCATGGAATAATATCAAGGAGGAGACCAGAGTAGTACACAGGTGGTAAAATGAAATATATAATGATTAATAAAACAAGAAATATGAAGTACCCCGATAGAAGCAAA
>JAVJIF010022636.1:0-34295 GCA_038442645.1 Agave tequilana
GATATGTTAGTATTGTATCTAGTGAGGATGTTGACTATTCGAAGGTTTTGAGGATGACCACGTTCCTTCTAAGACTACTAGTATAATTGAAGATTTATTAGTTGGCTCTGACACACCGATTATTGATAAGGGTCATGCTTCCTGTGAGGGTACTAGTGAAGTAGTGGATGCGATAGTCGAGTCTGATATACCATTAACTGTTGATGCTCATGTTCATGATACTAGTGATTTTGTGCCTGAATTAGCGGAGTTTAGTGTCTCTAGTCAAATTTTTGGGTATTCATTTGTCATACATTTAATAGAGGATGAGATTGATCATGAGACAATTGATTCTAGCGTCGTTACATCTAGTGTGCTATATTAGCCCCTAGTGTTGATTATGTTTTTATGGTCGTTCCTACCGAGCCATTTTCTATTGAGTCATCTGAGTTCTTTGCTATGATTTCTAGTGCTTCTTCTTTTACTGATTGTTTAGAGTTTATTCCTAATTCCAGTTTACCTTTAGCGGCGTGATGTGTGTCATCTTAGGCATCTCATATATATTCTTTTCCCATCATTAAGAGTTATGCCTAGAGTGTTTACTGTATTGCATTTGCTTGTTACAGATGATGATGAAATCACTGGACAGTTAGTAAATTGCTATGAAATTTATAATTTTATGTATATCCATATAGTATGTTGCAGGAATTTGCAGTCGACATTGAGGTGATTGTGTGCAGTTGACAATGAGGGCTTGTTACGAGTCACCCTGAGAAAGTTACGCGTTTGGTGCACATGTTCCCTTAAAATTTTGAGGAGGCTTACTCTCATAACTGATGAGTTGGACATCCGATGAGATCTTGGTATCAACTCTGTCTTCTCGTCTTTGTCTACTATTTGTGCCTTAATCGAGTCCGTCACGGAGGCCACCTCCACCACCGTGGCTCGAACTTGATGCACGATCAATGGTTTTCAGACCACCCCTATGGCTCGATTGAGATACTTCGTGTGGAGATTCTACACTCGACATGGTCGAATTTTCTCCACCCTGGAGACGGGAGAAATGATGAGGACACTACACCAGTTGCTAGTTGTTTTTATACCTTAGTTTATTTTAAGTTTAGCTGTTTTTTATTGTGTTTTAATCAAAACTGAGCGGAACGATGTTTTCTTCCATGTCACCTTCACAACCTTGCATGGCCATCTGTCCGTCTTCTTCAGCGTGAGAGAAAGCGAGATCAGCGACCGCCGTCATAGACCAGCCGTCGCCACCCTTCGATGACAACACACTCATCTCTCCCTCCCCTTTCTTCCTTCTCAACCTTTCCAGCAAACCAAAATCCCTACCCCCTCCTTCGTTCAGCAAAGCAAAATTTCTCCCCCTCCATTTTCCTCCTTCCGGCCATCGCATCGACCTCCCCGCTCGGTTTCCACCGCCTTCGCGGTATACTAGTACCACATTGTTTATATCCGAGAACCAGACTTTTGTAAAGCTTATAAAGAGGCCCTAGACTTCTTTTATTGGTAGACAATGAATGAATTAAAATTTTTCAGTTAAATTTCTTGAGCCATGAGTTCTTGAGATTGGGGTGTGAAACCTGTAGTGTAAGGGGTGTGAAGCCCAAAGTTATTCATTTTCTTAAACCCTAATTCCCATTTTTCTTCTTCCTTGCAAAACTCTAGTTTTCTTTTTCATTGCTTGAAGGTGATTGTGATCCATCTCGTTTTACATCAGAGTTAGGCTTCTAACTCTTGCCAACTCTTCCAAACACTCAATTGTAACAAGAGTTAGTGGGTAACCATGGCATGGCTCGTCAAGGGCAAAGTTGGAATTTTTAAAAATATATTATGCACTTTGCCCCCTTCTTTTTGGGGGCAAATTCTTAACTTCTACAGCCACTCAAAGTTGGTGTAGGAGTAAACCTCACCTCATCCCAACTCTTCTCAACCGTTCTTTCGAAAAACCCTTACTCTTACTCTCCCAACTCCACTTACCAAACATAGCCTAAGTGTGGAGAGCAAGAACAGGTGGACAACTGAAGATGAACAAATTGAATTTTTGGCTTGCCAGTGGTTTACAGTGTTTGTGGAAAGAGATTATTTCATGCCATCAGGACTTTGTGGATAGTAATTATTTTTCCTGAGAGGACTGTTTGCCGTTGCATATAATTGCTTCTCATTCGTATATATAATATGCTTGCCTATATAGTATTTTGACTACTTTGTTTAATATGATTCCATTTTGCACGTTGGCTTATGTTATGCCTTAGAGATTGGTGCAATTCTCAATAGCAAATTTTATATACTCTTTATCTAGACACTTTCATTGTCTCAGAAAGAGTGGAAGATGGCACCTAGGTTACATGAACGTAAACTGCATGGCCGTTAATGTAGACTTCGCTACACCATACAGTATTTATGCAAGCCCCTCCTTGTCCATAGTTTTCTTGGGTAGGCATTTTGCACCTATTATAGGGGGTTAATGTTAAGTTGGGAGCTGGTTGTTAAACACTTGATTAAGTGTTGGTGTAGCTTTCTTGACTTCGTGCTGCACTTCTTTTGCTGACTCCATTTTTTTGGAAAAGCCTCAGACGAAGACGATCCATGTCATCATCTAGTTACTTCTTTTAAACATTTATGTTTTCTAAGTGTTCTTTTACTTGTATATCAATTTTCTCTAAAAATGGCAGTGTCATGTAGGGAACTTATGTTGAGGGAATCAAAGAAGAGGTGGTTCTATCACCAGCACATGCTCTTTCTTTAATAGCATCTGGAGAAGGTATCAGCTTGAACATCCTGAACTCAATCCTTTTATTTATTTATTACATTTGCTTGCTTAATATTATGCTGCCATGTGGGCTTTAATTTTGGTAATATGTGGACGGAGTTTGCTTTATTATTAATTCTTTTTGCTTCTTTGTCTTCATTCTTTTTTTCTCCTTTCCTGTTTGATTGCTATAAAGAAGCTTGAGAGTATCCAAGTAACACTGCGCCTACCAAAGCATATAATGTGCTAGACGGGTTGTCTGTGGTTCCACCCAGGTCTAGCTAGGTGCCTAGGAAGCTAGGTGGGTTCCTTTGATAAGCTGACCACGTGTTGGATAATCAATTTGCATGAGTGCTTGGAGAGACTAGAGAGTGCAACCTGTTGAGGTAGGAGAAGACGGCACACCCCGGGGTGTCTCCCTTATTTATATTGAGCATTGAGTAGGTGCACTGGATAGAAATTGGAAAAGTACATAATTATAGAAAGGACCCTGGCTTAGACTTAAATTACATTAATAATCTTTGCGAATTTGTACTTTGTTTTGTTCAATCAATGTGATGAAGTTTTTCTCATTGTTTTGCTCAAAAAAGTAAGAAAAAGCAAAGAAGAAAAAAAGTGAGCTATATTTCTTTCTTTCTTTCTTTCTTCTTCTTCTTCTCATTGAATGCTTCTGTTGCATTTAAACTCATGTACACAGTAAATCGTCAAATAGCCAGTGAAAGATTTGTATGCCTTAAGTAGTCAACTGCTCATGGAGTCATGATTTCTTCTTTTGGGGATTTTTTTCAACCGTTCTCTTGAAACCCACTTCATATTTAGTCCTCCATGAAAAGAATATGAAATAAAGGTCAATTTACTTGAAAATTTAATTTGAATCTATCTGATTCAAGAAGTTAGAACCATGGTTTCAAATATCATCTGTTTCCTAGATACATCGGTAAAAACATATTGGGATTTGAGGTAACTAATTTGATATTAACCCAATAATATCGGCCATATAGGGGCTGATATTGGTGATATTGACGGCTGATATTAAAGATATTGATATCGACACCGACACCGATGCCAAGATTTTTTAGTGTAAAATATTCTACTTTTTAGTTGTAAATTAAATGTTCTATTTGCCTTAATCTGAATTTTTACAAAAAAGGGACAATTTTGCTTAATTTGGGTATTAATGCACGGTCTTTTGGGGTTTAACGAATGCCGAGTCAAGTAGACCCCACTTTTGCTTTTTCACGCCTTTCTCTTTTTTTTTTTATTATTTTATTAATGTGATTAAATTCCTATTCAACATACTTTTTTCTGGAGCCTTGTACTGGTATGCACTTACTATACTATGTGATTGCAGAACACAGGCATGTGGGTTCCAATAACTTTAATCTCCTCAGCAGTCGAAGTCACACTATTTTCACCTTGGTAACTACTTTTTCTGGTTCCATGCTACAGTTTGACTTGGTAGTACTTGAAGTTAATGAATAAGTAGGTGAATTTTGATAATAATTGACTGCAGACCATTGAAAGCAGTCCTTCCGGTGAAAATCATGGGGATGAAGATGTTACCTTGTCCCAATTGGTAAGATCATTTTATGTGATACTTTACTCTTATGCATTTTTTTATGTGAGGATTTAATCTTATCTATTCATGTTTTGATACTTTTGATTGGTGTCATATTTCCTGTCCCCTCTTCTGCATGCAGTAATTATTTTTGGGAGAGTTCTTCAACTAAAAGTTTTCTCCAGAACTTGATTGACCTTGCAGGATCAGAGAGTTCAAAGACTGAAACGACTGGGCTGCGGCGTAAAGAAGGCTCGTATATTAACAAAAGTTTACTTACTCTGGGAACTGTAAGTTGCCTTTTCCTGTCTATTGTGCCATAACGCTTTTCTGTTGGTTGGGGAATGCTTCTCAAATACGCCATTTAACTATCTGTGACTAGAGCTGTGATGGTATATTGAAGTTCCTGCTTGTGTTAGAGGATGATTAGAAAAATTCAACAAAGTTGGAAAAAAAAAAAAAGAAATATAATAGCAGGATGATTAAGAAATTAAGGGATGCTTACTCTCATAACTTCGGTTGCAGAAATTCACCTATGCTTTTGAAAAACATATCAGCAGTAGCAAGAATTTTACAATTTTTCTCCTATGCTCAGGTAGCTAACCATATTTTTGAGTAATCATGACCCTCAAACTTTGATTAAAAAGAGTGTATATCTTGCAGGTTTCTAAGAACTATGAAATTGCAGTTTGTCTGGGGGAATATCTAGTGTCCATGGACTTCAGTGTAGCACAAGTCGCTCTTGCTTTAATCTAATCCTCTACTATTTGGGTATTTCTCAAAATGAGGTTCTGAAGTACTTGTTCAAGAAAAGCTTCTAGAAATATTAGCATACTAAGTATGAAATTGCAGTCTGCTTGGGAAAAAGTTAGTTTTACACCATAGAATTTCAGTAAACCTTGATACACTCTTGTTTTAACCCAATTCTCATTAGGGATTCTCAAATGAGGATCTGAAGTACATAACCAAGAAAAGCTTCTTCAATCATTAGCGTCTCTAATATTATATTGTCAAATTCAATCGAGTTGACATATCCATGCTGTTAGAGTATGAAAAAGTATTTCCCTTAACCTTCACCACGATCTCAGAGTTTGGGGCATTGGGGCAAGGACTTCAAGATGGCACCAAAGCCACTCGGGTTCAAATCCAGTCGGGTGTGTATGCCAACAACAACAAAGCCTTTATCCCCGAAAAAGGGGGTGAGGGTGCATATTTTAAACATGAATTAAAAAAACCGTATGTAGAAAAGCCCATGTTTTAGCCCCTAGGAAAGGGTCCTCACCTGCAGTGAACTCTTCCCTCAACCGTCTTCACGACTTTGGATCTATTGTAGTGGCAGGTATTTTATGACATGCTTTATCTTTCTTTTGGCTCCTGTTAGGGTTTTAGGAATAGACGGCTTACCCCTATATTGGGTACCTCTCTTTATATAGATGATGAATAAATCGAATTATACAAGAGTACCCGTATACACTCTAATACTCTCTCTCAGTTTGGATTATAGATATCAATCATGCACAACTTTTTATAAAAAATAGAAAAAAATCTCTCCTAAACAAAGTTTTCCTAAATAAAAGCTTAAAAAACAAATAAACATTAAAACTATTAAAAAATAAGTACTGAATTGCTTACGTTGATATCAATTTACTGAATCATTGATGTTGATACTTAAGTTGCAAACCGAAGCGAACTGAATCTGAGTCGAACCAAACGCTTGAATGTTGTATGCAAGGTCAGATTCATCTCTTTGAATAGAGTTAATATTTCAAAGATTTTCAAACTCAGAAGAGCTTTTGCAGCAGTAGATGAAGACAACAATAGCAGTATTGAGAGAGTCAATTGATAGGGTAGAAAGCAGAAGTAGCCGACAACAACATCTGATGTGTCAACTACAACAGTAGTTGATGGCAAAAGACATTATAGGAGGCGACAGTTGACGACAACTAGAGTTTTGGAGCATAAAAACATTTTAGGGTTTGGAACTTGAAGTTGGTTAGGATTTTTTTTCCTTCCTGCAAGGGTTTTGGAGATGAACAGTACCACTATGGTAGTGTTTACGTGAATAGTAAACTTTTTTCTTTCTTTTTAAATCTAAATTCAAATCAAATTAGATCTGAAGAAGAAAAGGAAAAAAGAAAAGGAAGCTGAGAAGATGGTGTAGGTGGGTGATGGCTCGGGTTTCTTAGGTGACAGCTAGGTTTTTGACGGCGGCTAGGATTAGGAAGTTGATGGATGATTGTGGTGGTGGAAGAGTGATCTTATGATACCTAAAGGCGTCGCTTTGATACCATGTTAGGGTTTTAAGAATAGATTACTTAACTTTAGGTTGGGGTTATCTGTCTTTATACAAATGAATTATAAATAAGAAAATACAAGAATACCCTTACATACTCTAATAGCACTTGTTTAGTTATCTCGTTGTTTTGTTCCATTAAAGCTTCTTCATGTTTCTCCATGGTTCATTTGTTGTGGTTTCCCTAAACAGGTGATTGCTAAACTGACAGATGGTAAAGCAACACACATCCCCTTCAGAGATTCAAAACTTACCCGTTTACTACAGTCTTCTCTTAGTGGACATGGACGAGTTTCTGTGAGTCTTATTTTTTTTAATTTGCACATATATTTCCTATTTTGATTGTTTTCTTTTTCTTTGTATTTCGTGATAGAACTTTTGAGTAGAGTACAACAATAATTACTGTATTTTTTGAGGGGTATTCACTATGCTCCTTCATTATAAATGACTGTCTATTTATAATCTTCTACCTTCTACACTAAATTCACAGTTTTCTTTTCTATTTGTAGCTTATCTGCACACTTACCCCTGCATCTAGCAACAGTGAAGAGACACACAACACATTGAAGTTTGCTCATCGAAGCAAGCATGTGGAAATTAAAGCTTCTCAAAACAAGGTGGTAATTTATATGTACATGCGAACTTCGGTAATTACTCTGTACATAGATAATTAATTGGTGTACGATTTTAGATCATGGATGAGAAATCTCTTATAAAGAAATATCAAAAGGAGATTTCCTGCTTGAAAGAAGAGCTGCAGCAATTGAAGCGTGGTATGATGGAGAAACCCTATATGGTAGCTTCTGATCAAGAAGATCTTGTTAATTTAAAGCTAAAGGTTAGTGTTTCCAGCACAAGCAAATTAAACATGCTTTTTTATTAGTACTTACTGCTTGACCAATTTTCCTGTGTCAAACGTCAAATTTTACATTCCTCATTGCAGATTTTTATGTTTTGTTTCTTTTGGTTTTGGTTCTTCACAATTACTTTTTTATTATTATGTAAGTCCATGATTAGATGTTAAGATGCCTAGAATTGTCATTTATTTATTCTAATGAGCTAGAAACGAAGTTTATATTATGTATCGCTCTATACTTGCGCAATCTTGGTTATTATGAGAACATGCCTCCAATTCGTCACCAGATGTTAATACTTTTTTATGATTTATATTTATATTTTTTTATTTTTGAATAATTAAAGCTTGAAGCTGGCCAAGTCAAGTTACAGTCAAGACTGGAAGAGGAGGAACAAGCGAAAGCAGCTTTAATGAGTAGAATTCAACGGTTAACGAAACTAATATTGGTCTCCACAAAAAGTACAATACCTTCAAATACTTCGGAAAAGGCTGGTCATAGACGAAGACACTCTTTTGGGGAAGATGAGGTGATCATCTAATTGATGTCTTTCTTGCTTTTCTCCTTAGCTTTCAGGTGTGGGTCCATGTATCTGTGTGAATCTGAGTTTCTTATTGTAAAAAGAGCATTTGGTTGCAGTTTTTTTTATTGTTTAGTGGAAAAAGACACAGTAACAGATATAACATATATGAACTGGGAGCTTTAAGCATTATAAATCAGTTAAAAGAAATGCAATCTTTTTCTTTCTTTCAGTGGTGAAGAAAGTTGTCATTCTAGGCTTCATGTTAGGCTTCTCTCTTGTGCAAACTTGCCTTTTTGCCAAAACATTGGCAGCAAGTGATGGTACTGATCTCATGTTGAGCTTTGATCAGGAACCTTGACTTTTGATGGTCGATTGATGGACTAGTGAAGCTAATCCATGTGGTTGGGAATTGGCGTGTTGGTTAAGTTCAAATGTACTTGGGGGTAATGAGTGCTTACAGCTGAAGCATATTGGTGATATGGCAATGATGGAAACAGGGTCATTTTCCTTCCTGGAACATTTTCTTCTGGGAAATTAACAAGGTTTTGCGTGTTTCAGTTTCATATTTTCTTTTAATCAAGTTTGCAACTAGAGTGGTATCAGAATTATGTTTTTTTCGAACTGATTGCATCTTGTAACTAGTTTTGGTTGGTAGATTCAGTTTTTTTTTTTTTTGCATACTGATCCTAACCCGATCAAAACTGAAGCAAACAATTAAACTTTAAATCCAGCCAGGTCATGTTTGGATCCAACATGGTATGAATCATGACTCATGGACCAAAACCCACTTATACTGAGAGGTTACTTTTCCAAGTTCATTTCTGATCATATCTAATGTATTATTATATCCTTTCTTTTTGTTGCAGCTTGCTTATTTACCTGATAGGAAGCGGGAATACACTGCCGATGATGACGCAATTAGTGAAGATTCAGAATTTTCAGCGGAAGGAAGATATGATGCCAGCAGCATAGATGATAATGTAAAGTTTGATAAGAGAAACCGGAGGCGTGGAATGCTTGGCTGGTTCAAATTAAGGGTGAGCACCTTTAACTTCATTTGAGAAACTGAAGTTTATTGCTTTCTCCCAGAGTATTTTTCGCCCTCTTCTTATCATGATTTAATAAGGTATCATGGAGCTAATTTGTGAATATGTGGACATTCATACCAACATAGATGCATATTTATGTGCATGTCCTATGTTAACATGAGAAGAGATTTAGGGTTTTGCGTCTTCCTCTTGCAGGTTCATTGTTTTTCCTTTTATTCTAACTGTTTCTTTTTATATCTTCTGGGAGCATTAGTGAAACACTTCAAAAGAAGTTTAAGTTTTTGCTTTCTAATCAGTTTAAATATTAGAGATCCATAAGTGTGGGCTTTGTACCATATCTTTAGGTTTGTGATGATAAGATATGGGCAAAAATCTTGTTTGGGATCAGGATTAAAAAGGTATATGACTTACAATGTCCTCTTTCCGAACATCATACACTTAATCTATGATTTTGCCTCAAGAATCTAACACACATGGCTGGTGTCTACATGTCAATGATGGATACCTTCAGTTGCCATGTTATTCTGGTAATTACCCCTGGTTCTTATAGCCTCAACAAATGTTTCTTTACGTTCTCTCATCATACCTATTACCAAGCCATCACTCGCCATTGATGGAACTGTCCTCATCCCAGCCACAACAGGCCATGTTGATTCCATTCTGCCTTCAGAAGCTCCAAAACCACAGTATCAACTTTTTCCACATGGTCCAACTGGTCTTGTTTATCTTGTTAGGGAAAAAAAAGTGATGTTTAAAGACAATCATTTCTAGGAAATGTGTGCAACTGAAATTAGAATTTCTACAAGAAATATGCTTTAAGATAGAAAAGGAAGTGAGTTTATTCATATGAAGTTAGAGGTAGTTCCAATTGTTGGATAAATGAGAGGACGGTCAATTTGCAACTGAGGCCCTCTTGTGGGTGTGGGTGTGCGTGCCAACCAGCAGACACCACAAAAGCACACAATGGACTTGTAAATAAGCTTCAGGACTGTCGTGCAGAGTTGGATGATTCAATAGAAATTTGGAAGCAGTTTGGTTCACTTTGGTATAGAAGGGTTAAACAATCAGTTTTACAAATGCAATGCTGCTCTTTTTTGGACATGTATTTGTGCTTGGACTCACACATGCCTCCTAATGTCAAAGTTGGTATCTTGCACTAGAGACTCAAGCTTTATTAAGGATATCTCTTTGATGCACTCAAAATGAGTTTCTGTAATTGGTCTATATAAGTCTCATTGTAGGTTTAATTTATTGGTGTGTTTTGTCAACTAACTCCTTAACTTTGTAGACATATAAAGGATCCAAAATATGAATTGATCTTTTTGTTCATCAGAACTTCTTGCAGGCTAAAATACTTGAACAATCCTGTCTAATATTATTGATCGAATCTATTGAATGTTTGAGACAACGTGGCTGCCAAGTTGAAAAAGTTCCCTTGAAAATGACATCTGGAAGCACTTTCTTTGGTCAGTCAATGATTGTTCAAGTTCCAGCATTAGCATTTTCTGCTGAATCCTTACCCCCATCTTCATCTGACTGTCTCTTCCAGTCCACGACCTAATCTACCTCAGTCCTTGTTGTCAGGTCTTCACAATCTAACCAACGTGTTAAAGGGTCTTAGTGTTTATGGAGTTAGCGACATATCCTTTTCAGCATTGGGTGATGCCTGCATCTGTAGGCTGTCTAAAGATCACTAAAAGACAAGGCACCAAAAAGCAGAGTCCCAAGCTCCAGACGCAGGGCTAATCATAGCCATCAAAGCACCAAGGCGCGCAGGTCGAAACCCGCGTCTCAGCCAGCACTGCAGCACCAAGGCGCGCAGGTCGAAACCCGCGTCTCAGCCAGCACTGCAGCGCCAAGGCGCGAGGGTCGAAACCCGCGTCTCAGTTTTAACTTCCCTCGTTATGGGGTCAATCACCACCCACATAATAAGGAAGTTAACCCCCATTGTGGAGTGTTTTTAGGGGCACGTTCACCCCTGAAACCTCTATAAATAGCCCCGTTGCTATGGAGTAGGGGTCGGAATAATTGAGAGCAGAGAAATCGAGGAGAAGAACTTGACTTGAGAGCTTCCACAGAGAAGGAAAGAGAGTCTAACTCTTCAGCTAACTTGCTGCGTACAAGTTAATCTTTGCCTACAATCTCTTTGAGATTTTGGTTGACGGAGCTGTGTTACTCCGCTCGCCAACCGAAGAGAAGATCCACAGAAGTTCCTGACGTTCACCCGGTCAACGGAAAACAAGATTCACTTTCCACCGCCACTTGAAGAACCCAGCACTAAACAAAGGGGAGATTCAAGACTCAACATCTTCCCTCCCTTGTAGTCGGGGCATTAGTCCGTTGTAATCTTTCAATTGATTCAAGGAAACTTTACACCGAATTTTTCTCCGTACCAAATAAGAGATGGCGACTCCGCTGGGGACTACTTTCGTTACTGACGAACAAGTTGTGGCGCAAGGTGACGTCCTCTACAAGGGGAAAACGGTCGAATCGCTCGTCATAGAATTTGACCAGGCAAAGTATGAAGAGTTCCTCTCTTCCGGCTCCAAGAGCCCAAAGGCCCGCGCCTACCGCAGGGTCTCTACGGGGACTTGCCCGAAATTCGCTCTGAGCCTCTCTCAGAGGCAGCTGCTGTGAGGGATGTTGTGGCCAATCACGCCATGCGTGACACCCGCGCCAACGTCTCTCAGAAGACCCGCGTGGTCAAGTTCTCTGGTGTCCAGCCAATCCATCCTCTTCCTCAGCACTAGGTCGTCGTTGGTTTCTCTCAACCCCCACGACGGAACCGGAACGCTGAACGCCGACAGAGGAGGCGTGCGCGTCAACTGCAAGTTGGAACAACTGATCGTCCAACTGAGGCAGGACGCAAGGTTCAAACCGGCGTCTCTGCTGCACCACATCCGGCACGCGAAATCCGCGTTTGGCAGCCCAAACGTGAGGTTCACCAAGTGGGCCCCTCTGAAGCCCCACTCCTCAGACGCCAAGGCGAAACTCGCACGCCTTGTCGAATACAAGAGGCACACGCCTCTATGCGTGAGGCCCAGCAGCCCTGCATCTCTCAAGCGTCTCTGCCCCGACGCAATAATCGGTAACGCGATAGCCGCGTCTCTTCTCAGCAGAGACGCCAGACGCGCGTCCTGAAGCCACGACGCGAGAACCGCGTCTCTGAACCCCGTGTCCTAGCTGTACAGAGCAAGGATGCCTCCCGCCCTCGGCATTACGAGGCTAATTTCTTTGATCCTCCTCCCACGGATCTGAGAGATTATTTGACGAAGAAAAGAAGTGCTAATCGAATCACTTCGTCATGTTGTTGCGAACGGCTCATCACAATGCTCTCTGAGTGCCGTTGCAGTTCAGGTGCAAACCAACAATCTTTAGTTAGCAGCTGACCCTGATTCCCGATCAGCTAAAAGAAGTCGTTCCCATAGGAGGAGGGTCTTCTCTGACACTGAATATCCCGAGCTCACTGCAAACATGACGAGCAGGAGCAGGGGAAAACAACCTGCAGTCAGCTTCGATGAGTCTGACACTGAACCGGAAGGAGTGTACCGACACACTCGCACCCGGACCGGGGTGATTCCCCCGATTGACTACAATGCTCTAGCCCGGGCATTGAGGTGAATGACTCGCATTCCGCTATTGTAGAGTCACAGGCTTCGAACTCCTCTATGGAGAAAGAGGCCTTTATATACATGACCAGCACTCCTGAGGAGACTGCCAGGCGCTTGGAGCAGCAAGCCCAGGTCCAGAAGGAACAATTCGAGATGATTCGTGCTCAGTAAGAATCTATCGATTCTCTCAAGCAGATGCTGGCACAGTTGCTTGAAGACAAGAGGAAGTCAACCGACAAAACCTCCTCTAAGAAGTCTAAAGGCAAGCGAAAAGAAGGAAAAAGCTCATCTTCTGTACACGTAGAGGAGGAAGAGCAACTTACTCTTGGTGAACCTCATCTTCTTGGAGGGATGTGTCTAAATCCTCGTCGCAGGAAAAGGACGACCGAGACCAGGGAAAAGTTCATTCTAAAAGAATGAATCAGTTGGAGCAACGTCTTGAGGCCCTTACCAACCGGAAAGGCCTCCAAGAAGCAGGAGTGGTCCGGCCATATCCGGCCGAGTGGGACCTTGTTCCATACCCCGCCCAAGTTCAAGGCTCCAACCCTCCAAGCATTTGATGGGAAAGGTTCACCGAATCAACATATCTACTACTTTAAGTCTCAAACAGGGAATGTGGTAGATAACGATGCCATCCTGGCACGTTTATTCATCGGCACCCTAAAAGGGCTTGTCTTTGAATGGTTCATGAAGCTCCCGGAAGGCTCCATTAAGAATTGGGCGATTTGGAGAAGCTCTTCCTAACGCGCTTCTTTGAAGATGACTCGGAGGTACATGCCTACCCTTTTAGCCACCAAGCAGCGAAAGGGAGAGTTCGTTAAGTCTTTCATAGAAAGATTTCGGAACGTAGCACTCCGATGTCCAAGCGGTATGACCCAGGTCACCCTGGTGGAAACATGCCGCCACAATCTACAAACCTCACTCCTCGCCCAGATAGGAGTTGCCGAGTTGCCGAAAGTCGCACCTGGAAGCAATTGATTCAACAAGGTGAACAGGCTGAAGAAATTGTTGCCCGAGTTAGGGTAGAGGAAAACAAACCCCGACCTGAGAGGTCAACCAGGCGTGCGCCAGACACATCCCTCCAAACAAAAAGGAAGGATAACTTGGCGACGGGGACCAAATCTCCCGTCAAACCTCAACCGGTCAAGGGAAGTGGCTCTTCAAGCCAACCACGCGCCAGCAAGCAGTATTCCTTCAAGGATGAACATGTCAACTCGCTCTTCAAATTACTCAACAAGAGCAACAGACTGAAGTTTCCTGAAGCTAGGCGCCCTGAAGAAGTCGGTAAAACCGATAATCCCAACTACTGCATGTATCACAGGATGTTGGGACACCCCACCAAAAGCTGTTATGTCTTCAAGGACATCCTTCAGGCTCTGATTGACGCGGAGGTATTAAAACTCCGTCCAGAGCAGAAGAAGGTGGCGGCCAATATGACGTCATTTCTCCAGTTTGGAAGGCAACCTCCAACACCCTCTGGAGTAGTCCCTGTCCCAAAGGGGGAGTTAAGAATGGTTAACGCAGACCCTCACCACCAGCAAGAGAAGGGTCTTGTACCTGTTCCTGCACCCCGGGGAGAAGTCATGTGGGTTCATCCCGACCTTATGGATGGCCAGCAATGGACCACTGTAACCAGCAGGAAGTCCAAAGGCAAAGCTAAAGCTTCGTCCTGTATTGTGGTATGTGCCTCTTCTCGGGAAGCGGAGACTGATGTTCCCTCGCTCACTGATTCAGAAGAGGAAACATTAGCTCTGGCCACAGAACCCAACCCACTTGTGGCGGAAACCCGTTCGGGTCAGTCATATTTGAAAAAGTATGACGAAGTGGTGGCAACTCCTCCAAAACCCGCTACAGAGTCAGCCAAGCCCTCCACAAAGCAGCCCGTGGAGAGACAAAAAGAGCTACGGTTTTCCAAAGTTCTCTCGAAAGACATCGCGGAAGGATCCACAGCACCTTACCGCTTTGATGTCTTGGCTCAACTGGCCAATATCCCGGCCCGAATTACCCTTTATGAGCTCCTCAGGCTATCGAAGTCAACCAGAGAAGCTCTACAAGAGGCCCTCGCTAATGCTGAGGCTTTCATGACTCAGGTGCCAATCGGACCAAAGGAGGAAGATGTAGAGGATTGCCTCCATACCTCCCAAAATGCTCCCTGCATCACCTTCACGGCAGATGATATGCAAGTCAAAGGGAAACATGATCGACCCCTTTACTTCGAGGGTATATTGGATCATCTGAGGTGAACCGCATTCAGGTAGATCCCGGGTCCACATTGAGCATTATGCCTCGCCGAGTCATGCAACATTTAGGGATTCCTACCCACCGTTTGAGCGCTACCCAGACGACCATTTATAGGTTCAATGCCAATAGTACCCGTCCAATGGGGAAGGTCAAGCTCAAATGCCAGATTGGGGACCTAAGGTCGGAGGTGACATGCTATGTGATAGATGCTGACACCTCCTACAACTTGCTGTTGGGACGACCGTGGATTCATCGCAATTCTATCGTTCCCTCTACTCTCCACCAAGTTATGAAATATATCGACGGGAGTGGAAAAGTGCGAACGTTGATTGCCGAAAGGCATCCGTTTAAGGGAGTTGAGAATTATTTCACAGATTCTTTCCTGTATCAGGAATCTGTGGAAACAGATGAAATCCCGCAACCAGAGGAGCCAGACTCTAGTAATGAAGCCGACACTGAGCCGGAAAAAGAAGAGTGCATGTGGGAACTAGATCCACTTGTAACGGGCACTGATAAGCTCGATGTTGATAATACCACCGATGATGTAGGCGGATGGTATATTAAGGAAGAATTAGATTTGGCGTATTTCTCTGTATTTGCTTCTGATTCGGTGCCGTCGGACACTAGTACCGAGGTGGATGATGATCTCTGGTCGGCAGCAGTGGATTTGACATCATTGCATGTACCAGTGAAGTCGTCCTTCGAAACGCACCGAGATGTTGGTAATGCGCAAGAATCCATATTCATGGTTCCAGCGAGACGGAAAGGCCAAAGACTAATTCTTTTCGGACGAATTAAGTCCGAACCAATGCCCCTTGAAGAATCAGAAGGCGAGGAGGAACCCCCTCAGTTCGGTCATTATGAGCCAAAGGCACTCACAATGATGGAAAGCATGGGGTATGATCTGACGAATGGTCCAGGGTTAAATTTCGGCAAAGGAAGGAGAACACTACTCCGATCTTTTGTACCAAAGGGAAAACCCCTGATTATTATCATCAGACTCGCAGGGGGCTGGGCTATGTATCAACTCCGATCCCATCAGCCTCTGACTCTGAAGAGACATTATGCCATGATTACTCATCGGGCATGTTATCGTGGGAGTCAGATGTTAGTGTCGGCAACATCTTCAAAGAACTTTCAGTGAATATGGTTTCAACTAGCCACCTGGAAGACAAGGATGAAGAAATGATCCAATCTGATACAGATCCTTGGATCAAACATTTAAACAATCTTTGGGATACCCACTTTGAACAGCGTGAGCCACCCACAGAAGATAAGGTTGTTCAGATCAACCTAGGAGACGAGGCTAATCCTAAGCCCATCTTCATAAGTGAAGGCCCGTCACCCTCTGAGAAAAGGGATCTAATATCTCTTGTGCAAGAATATATAGATGTCTTCGCCTGGGATTACGAGGATATGCCTGGACTTGATCCTCGAGTGGCTATGCATCGCCTCAACATTAATACGGACGTAAAGCCTGTCAAACAGCAACATCGACGGTTCCGTCCAGAAGTAATGGAGGCGATTCAATCAGAAGTCAGAAAGCTTATAGATTCTGGCTTCATTAGGGAAGAACGACATCCTGATTGGGTAGCCAACATCGTCCCCGTTGCTAAAAGAACGGAAAGATCCGAATCTGCATTGATTTTCGTGATCTAAACGAGGCTTGTCCCAAGGATGAATTTCCACTGCCAATCACAGATGTCATGATTGACAATATATGTGGATTCGAGCGAATGTCCTTCATGGATGGATTTTCAAGATATAATCAAATCAAAATGTATCCTAATGACGAAAAACATACCTCTTTCAGGACACCACTGGGGGTATACTGCTACACCGTCATGCCTTTCGGACTGAAGAATGAGGGGCGACATATCAAAGGGCCATGAATGCCATTTTCCATCAACACATGCGCAAAACGGTGGAATGCTATGTTGACGACATAGCAGTAAAAAGCCGCGCTAAAGGTGATCATATAACTGATCTAAAGGTTGTCTTCGACATCATGCGGGGCCATCAATTGAAGATGAACCCCACCAAATCCTTCCTGGGGGTGGCCAGTGGCAAATTCCTAGGATTCGTCGTAACCTCCACAGGAATTCATTTGGACCCGGAAAAGGTCCAGGCTATCCAGGAAATGCAACCTCCGAGAAACCTCAAGGAGCTCAGGGGATTGCAAGGACGATTGGCGTACATCCGAAGGTTTATCTCAAATCTCTCTGGAAGATGCCAACCCTTTTCCAAATTAATGAAGAAAGGTGTTTCGTTCATTTGGGATAGCGCTTGCCAGCAAGCATTTGAGGAAATTAAACAGTACCTCACACAACCGCCAGTCCTTGCAGCTCCCGTGTCTGGAAAATCTTTCCTGATATACGTTCGAGCGATGGATCATTCTTTAGGAGCTCTACTAGCTCAGAATGATGATCAAGGACGAGAGCAAGCAATCTACTATTTGAGTAGAACGATGATCGGAGCCGAGCATCGGTACACCCGATCGAGAAGGAATGTTTGGCATTGGTGTTTGCTATTCAGAAAATGCGACACTATTTGGTAGGCCAAACTGTAAACGTCATATCAAAAGTCAACCCCCTGAGGTTACTTATGACAAAGCCTTCATTGTTAAATGGCCGATTGGCAAAATGGGCCATATTGCTATCCCAATATGAAATGCACTTTTTACCACAAAAAGCTGTGAAGGGACAAGCGGTGGCAGATTTCCTAGCTGAGCATTCAGACCCGAGAGCAGCCAAACTTTACGAGGATCTCCCAGACGAGGTCGCTGAAGCCTGCCAGACTCAGACATCCTTCGAAAGGCAAGTATGGCAACTTTTCTTTGACGGTGCATCGAGAACAAGCCCAAAAGGACATATAGTGGCAGGAGTAGGAGTAGTACCCGTCTCCCCACAGAACTATGTGATTCCTCGAGCTGTCTCGTTGACCGAACCTTGCTCTAACAATGTAGCGGAGTACAATGCCCTTCTGATTGGGATGCAACTCGCCGATGAGATTGGCGTTAAAAATCTCGAGACATATGGTGACTCCAAACTCATCGTTAGCCAAGTTCGCGGGGAGTACGAAGTTAGACATGAAGATCTAGTACCCTATTACAACGCAACTGTCTACATAGCCGAGAGGTTCACCAACTTTTACATTGACCATGTACCACGCAAGCAAAATGCGCATGCAGATGCACTAGCGTCCCTCGCTGCCTCCTTAGCCCTTCCAGCCGAGCAGTAGAGAAGATATTTGTCCATAGCCATGACCTGTATTGCCCGAGAATTGCTCTTGAGGACTACCAGGAGCCAACGGGAGATTGTTAAGGCAAAGAAGTTCTCGAGTCGTCAGCCGGTCCAGAGCCTAGAGACTGGCGATTCCCTTATATTGATTATGTCTTGTATGGCATCCTACCTGAGGACACCAAAGAAGCGGCTGCGATTCGAAGGAAAGCCCCCAAATTCTACTATAATGCGATTACGCGAACACTGTATCGTCGATCGCATGACGGGATCTTGCTTCGCTGCCTTTCACAAAAAGAGGCACATGAGGTATTGAAAGAAGCCCATGACGGCATGTGTGGAGCCCATCAACTTGGCCCAAAACTGGCATATCGACTCCAAAGGTTGGGATATTATTGGCCCAAGATGATCGCTGACGCCATCACTTATGCAAAAAGATGTCACGCCTGTCAAGTACATGGCGATTTCATCCATCAAGCCCCGGGGTACCTTCACTCTACGACCTCTACCTGGCCATTTGAAATGTGGGGAATGGATGTAGTTGGCCCTATCAGCCAACCATTATCAAAGGGACATCGGTTTATTTTGGCCATAACCGATTATTTCTCCAAATGGGCTGAGGCCATTCCTTTGAAGGAGGTGAAGTCATCTGACGTGATCAAATTCGTTAAACATCATGTCATTTACCGTTTTGGGGTGCCTCGGCGAATTGTCCATGACAATGGACCCCAGTTCGTCAGTCAGGCTTTTCAGAGGTTCTGTGTTAAGTTCAGAATCCAGAGTGTGTCCTCAACAGCATACTACCCCGCCGCTAATGGTCTCGCGGAAGCTTTCAACAAGACCATTGGCAAGCTTCTCAAGAAATTCGTCTCGAAAAGTCAACGTGACTGGGACGACAAGCTGGGTGAATGCTTATGGGCTTATCGCACAACTGTTCGAACCCCAACTAAAGCTACACCATTTCTTTTGTATATGGGTGTGAAGCCGTGCTTCCACTGGAAATCCAAATTCCATCTCTATACGTCGCCTTGACAGCAGAGATGACAAATGAGGAGAAGCATCGACAGCGACTCCAAGAATTGGAGGCCTTAGATGATAAACGTCTGCAGGCCCAAAACAAATCGAGCTTTACTAAGCCCGGATTACCAGAGCCTTCAACAAGAAAGTCAAAGTGCGAACTTTCAAGAAAGGCGATCTTGTCTTATTAGCCGTTAGAAGACCTATGGTGATGACACATAAGACAAAAGGGAAATTCCAGCCTAAATGGGAGGGACCATTTGTAGTAAAGTCAGTCTACTCAAATGGATCATATCGCCTCATAACTGCAAATGGCGATACACTCATGATGCCGATCAATGGCAGATTCCTGAAAAAGTACTATCCTTAATAGTACTCTTTCGCTGATCAAGTTAAAAGTACACCTCTGATCAAAACAAGAAGAGCTTCTTCATTAACATTCGACGCCTCCGACGGCTAAGGATAGAGGAAAATGTTGGCTTCTAAGCCCAACATAAGTCTTCGACAACTCATCATGCTGAGGGGAATAGCAGGGCTAGCCCAACTCAAACGGTAGTTGGTAAAGGCACCTCAAATCCGTTGATAGCTGAGGGTTTGCTAAAAATCCTAAATGGATGTAATTCCACCCTCTCCTCCAAAATCCCTTACCAATTCTCATACATAGAATGGTAGGTCTACAAAATACGGTCATTGCTAAGTTAACACTATATCTCTAGTAATGAAAATTTTCAATACTCCCTATCGAGTACAAATTTTACTTGTCAACTCTACATGGAGTAGCAAACCTTCAAATTTGCCAAGTTAATACTGTACCTCTGGCACTCCAAACTTCACTTGTCAATTCTCATCAATAGAATGGCAGGCCCTCAAATTGCTCATATCGCAAGTCCACTACTGTCAAGTTAATACCACACCTCTGACAATATACTGTTAAGTTCAACATTACACTTCTAACAGTAATCAAGTTACTGCCAAGTTCAATATTAAACCTCTGACAGTCATCTTCCCTCAGACTTCCAGATCGAAGCTGAAATGAACGATGCTAAGTTTAATACTACACCTCTAGCGTCCAAGTCATTGCTAAGTTCAACAATACACTTAAGCCATGACTTTCCCTCGGACGTCCTTGTTAAAGTCGAGATGACCAATGCCAAGTTCAAAATTACACCTCTAGCATTACCTTTACTGTCAAGTTAAACATCACACCTATGACAGTGACACTTTCAGTTTTCCCAAATGAAAGCTGAAATGCTTCTGAGTCAAGTTAATATTGCACCTCTGACTCGCATCCTTGTCAAGTTAACATCACACTTCTGACAAGACTACATTCAACCCGTTAAGTTAATATCACACCTCTAACGGTAAAGACTTTCCTAGATCCCCCGCGAATCTAGTCTCACTTGTTATTCTCGTCAACAGAATAACAAGCCCACTTAAAAACATTGTTAGGTTAACATTACACCATTAACAGTGTTTTCATTAACTCCCCAGCTGATCTTAATCAAGTTAATCACAAACCTCTGATAAAAGTTCATCCTCTTTGGGGGTACAAATTCAGCTTGTCACTCTCCGTTATAGATTGGCAGGACCACAAAAGTTATCTTATCTCTGTTAAGTTAATATTACACCTCTAACAGCATTGTTGAGTTCTTGAAATAGGATCTCTCTACAAAATTTGACTCATTAAAATTATCATCATAGTTTTGACAGGTCAAAGATTCTTTGCTTCTATTCGTCTGACTTAAAAAAAAGGGAGTTCAAGACAATAGAAGGAAAAAAAGGTGTCACTTTTATTTATATCCAGGCATATGAAAGTGATACAAAACACTCTCTTATACAATAAGATTGAGTGTTACAGATAAAGGAGTACAAAGAAGTCCCTCTCTCTCAAGGTTGCACTCACTCCTTGAAGATGCTCACAATTCCAAGTACAAGATGCTTGGAAAGGCGCCAAAGTAGAATTGAACACTGCGGCGACGATCGAAAGCTGGTTGCACCACGATGAGTCCATTGTTAACCAGGAACAATGGTTTTTCTTGAGGTCGAAAGGCAGCAGAATCTTCTGATTCCACCTGACCATCCGAAGTGGGGGTATGATCCTTCGTTGATGAACACCTCCACCACCAGAAAGTCATCCAATGAGCATGGAGTTCGCATCGATGTCACTTCTGGGGTAGGTGAAGGTAGAATCCAAGACCATACCACTATATCCACCGCCAGACTCACTCTGACCATGCCATGCCAAGAAGCATGACTGGTGCATTGAATCCAAAGAGATCTTGGCGGGTGTCAGGGGACATGACTTCTTCTCCAGTGGTCGACCATCGAACAAGTTCGCTGGCCGATATATTCTCACAAGGGCCCAGCGAATATGAAAAAGGATGATTAAGCCTACCTGCGAGAAGCAAACAAAAATTAGAAGATCTGAAGCTTAGTGTACTTCAACAGAAAAAACTAAGTGACAGACGCAGTTATTGCTGAAATCTTCAGACGCAGGAATGACCCGCGCAGCGAACCAAACTTCTGCGGCGGCAGAAACAGACGCGATCAAAGCTGTGATACACACAGAACTTGAACGCAGTCTAGTTTTGCACCCACGTCTAAAAATGAGACGCGAAGAGAGTCAGACGCGAAAATTGCCATCTCCCTGTTTGATAAACAGGGTTGCTAAATTCAGGCCTGAAACCTTCGATCTGAATTGAGGTTTTTCTAAGTCTACAGCCTCAGACGCGAGCTCTGTATGGAAACAGTCCAGGTGCGAAAGTCCATTATGCTCGTGTCCAGAGAATTCCGGGTCAGAGTTTTTCTCAACGGCCCAACTCAAAAAAAAAAAAAATGGGCGCACCAGCTAGACTTCAGGAGAAGGTCAAGAAGATGAATCTCTTTAAGAGATATCAAAACTCAAACTCAGTTGGGCTGAAAATGTCATGACGAACCAAGAAGTCATACCCGCAGAAATACCCGTTAAGGGTTGAACTTTCCGCATCAAGGCGCGGACATAAAGGTGCTCAAAGAGACGCTTTTCGATCTTGAAATCACTTGACAGTGATAATCTTCTGGAGAGATTAAACAGAAGCATGAAAGCTCTGGGTCATCATCGTCCATGGAGGCAAGCCCCAGGTAAAGTCCTTGAAGGGAGAAGGTGGAATCCCTCAGAGCATTCGCTCTCAAAGGAAAGCAGTCTAAGTAATGGACTGCTAAAAGAAGAGGGTTAGGCCTATTTATAGGCAAACCATAATGCCTATAATTAATGGCTCGCTAATCAGAACCGTCGGCTTTAATGACCGCACGAGTGTCAAAGCCCAATGGAGGGCTGACGCGTGGATCGTCGCTTCGGGAAGCAACGGAGACGCGGGCCTCCAACCGCTAGCGCCGGTTTGGCATTAAAAGGCGTTAATGCTAAACCCAATGAAGGGCTGACGCGTGGACTGCCGCTTCGGGAAACATCGGATGGTGCGAGTCCCCAATCATCAACGTCGATTTGACATTTAAAGATCCAACAAAATCTTTATGACAGGCTGCAGGTAACGCCTGGGAAGTTGCACCAAACGCAGGCCTAAGAGCCGCGTCCAGGAACTTGCATCCCTATATGAATTCGAAAACGGCGTCCTTCTTCATGCCAATTAAGAGGATCATGACCGCGTCTCTCGAAACAGTTCAAAGCTGCGTCCCCTCAGCAAAAGGGATCCATTCTGGGATCGCACTTTGAAGCTACAAAAGCTGTGTCCTAAGACATATTTCTACAACAGAGAAGACCTATGTCACTCACAGGTATCATAGGTATCCTGAAAATTGCGTCTACACTGCAAGATGACAATGGTATTCCTATCATGAACTCAATATAATTTGAGTTTGCACTAAGTCGAGAATCTGGAGACGTGCCTCCCACTAAGACAAAGTAGCGTCCTCATATCTATGCGTCAGCTTTGGAGGAGCATAAAACTGCGTCCTCACTGCATCCTGAAGTCTGCATTTGGACAGAGTTAAGGGCTGCGTTCAGAGAGCCGTGCCCTTTATAACCAAAGTCGCGTCCTTGGCACAAACTTGAACCGCGTTTCAATTTGCAGGTCAGAGTCGCGTTTCCCGGGACTGCGTCTCCACTACAAAATCAGGGCCGTGTTTGGCCAACTCAGTTCAGCCTGAGTTTATTCAGAGTCAGTCAAGGATCACAACCAAAGACTGCAGCTAAAAAATTAGATTCATCTACAGTGGAACAATGAAGATGGAGCAAAATCTCAAAGACTTTTATTATTTATGCCAAAAATGATAAAAGTAATACAAACACTCTTGATGAAAAGAGTGCTCTCTTCTTTACAAAAAAAAAGAGAAAAGAGAAGAAAGAGAAGGCTAATAATCTTGATTAGCCAAAGAACGGATTTGTTCTCGGAGGCGATGTATCTCATGCTGACGCACTTTCTCAGCCTCCATGAGGGCTTGGACCCGCAACTCCTCCTCAGTTAAGAATTTCTTCACAGCCAGCTGCGCTCGTAAGGATTCCAATCTGGAGGAGTGAGTGGAGAGGTTTTCTTCAACCCGTGTCCGGATAGCTTCCAGCTCTTCCAGCTTCTTCCTGGCCGTGGCGAACTTCTGCTCGTTGATTGCAATCAAGGCCTCTGCCTTGGCTATGGTGGCCCGAGCAGTAATAATAACTTGCTCTGCGCTCTGCATGACGAGTTCAGATTCTCTTGAATCGCCAATCAGCCTTTGATGGTCAGCCTGGAAATGTTGGAGATGGCGGGTCTCTTCAGCTATTTGTTCCTCCATCTCTTTCCGCTCTTGTTCTTGAGCAGCCAAAAGCCTATTCAGGGTTGCCCGGGCTTCGTGTACTGAACCGGCGTCTTCCAGAGACTTAAGCTCTTTCAAGTCACTTCCCAATTGCTCCACCAGCATTAGGCATGCCCTAGCCTGCGAAGGACCTCCAGTATGACCAATGTTCTCGATCAGGTTTTCGAGAAGCACTCGGGCGAATTCAAAAGAACTGCCCCTATAAAGGATGAGGTCGATGCATGATCGCATGGAAGCAAAGAACTGCTGTACCATTTGACGTGTCAGTTCTTCCATGATATCACCAGCTGGAGAGAATTCTGCTGAAGTGCTCCCAGATCCCCTTTCTATCACAGGGCGAGGGATGAGAATCAATTCGTCCCGTGCGGGAGTAGGGTCAACGACAGGTGCGGTAGAAGCTGAGATGGTCGCCAGCACTTCTGGCGCAGTTACTGTCGTAGCAGCCTCCATGGCACCTGAAGTAGCAGCAAACCTGACCTCTTCGGAGCCCTCGGTCGAGGCTTGAATTGTACTGCCTTCTGGGTCGACGCTGGCCGCAAGATCCTCTGCCTGAGCTCCCTCAGCGCTCTCTGCAAATCATCAAAATGTTAACCATGACGGTAAAAGGAAGATATTCACAGCCTCAATATTTTCTTACCAAGCTGAGGATTCAAAGACGGCGAATTCCTGGGCGAATCTTGTAGGGTTGAGGTCTCTCCGACTTCAATAATTGCCCCCTCTTGAGGCATCTCAGTAGCAGGAGCCTCAACACCCTCCTGTTGGGCCAGCTCTTGTATCATTTCCTCGATATGGGAGGAAGTCGCGGCCTCACTGTCCACGGCCAGCCCTGCAGCATAAAGTTAAAGGAAAAAACGTTAGAACCTTTTCCCTAGTTAAAAGGGAAACCGGGTCAAAAAGGCAAAGAGAGTACCTTCAGCAGGAGCAATTGCCGCTAGTGGCGACGTCGTCACCGGATCACACCCATGTATTTCTTCCTCCGAAATATGTGAGAATTTACTCGGATCTGGAAGAGTGGGTTCATCGCCAAAATCGACTTCATCGCCTGAATAATATTCATCCTCCTCGGACGATGAAGACGACAGCGCAACATAAGAGGCCTCGGCAATCGAGACCTTACCACCAAGTACCCCGGTAGTAGGACTGGGATCGACTACCCTCGAGCTGGGCATCAATACAGCAGGAGACTCAGGCTGTGGTGCCTCATCTCTCCTCCCTTGAGCTGAAGAAGACCCTGGCTGAGTTGAGACCCCTGGAATCTCAACATCATCCCTTCCCACCAGGTCAGCCTCAAGTTGCTCAGCCTCATCGGTTGCAGTGGGATCATCAGCAAGCTCCCCTTCTAAAATCGCGGGACCCCTGCTGCGCAATCCACGAGGGCGAACGAGGGGGTTTCGTCTTCCTCCTCTTCCTCCCTCTGCTCCTCAACACCGGAAGGGACAACCTCAGGCATTGAAGTTTCAGCCCCTGAGTCTTTCCTGGCCTTCTTCGAGGCAGGCTCAGCCTGGAGAGTAGCGCCATGAGGACGTTTAGGCACCGCCTGTTGACGCCTTCTAGCAGGCTGCTCCCTAGGTTCTGCTGCTATCGATTCCACCCGCGTCTCCCCTCTGGCTTCCCTCTTAGCCGCCTGGTATTCATCGATACCCCGCATGCGCTTGTTGGATGCCAATTTCTCCTCATAAGATGCATTAATGCTCTTGATGCATGAACGCTCCATTAAGTAGCCAGGTATCTTGCTAGCCTGGAAGTACCAAGTGCAGAAACCAAGGCTTGCATAACAGTTTGGCGTCTTGTGAGGCAAGCTATAAAGAGCTTTTGTCCCCCAGCCACGCTGTAATACCAGGCCCGAGCACCTTCAAATAAATTTCCACTGAAGGCGAGTTGGGCGTTAGGGTTGCCGACATATAGTTGGTCATAGCCGAACTGTCGGGCAAAACGATTCGGCATATAAGGCTCGATCGTGCACGAGTTCCCTTGCTGAAAGAGCAGATACCCGGGCTGGATATTGATGAGCCACCAGAAGACTCCCGATGGCAGCCTCGTGAAGTCGTCCGGACCCACAATGTCGGCGAACTTATCCCCATAAGCAGCATCTGTAATCTCGGGGAAGCAATGGTTGAGATGGTAATTTGAAGCGTTCAGAATACATTTCCGAACGTAGAACATATAATTGTTGGACCAGCTCGAGCTCTCCAGCCGCTGCACAAAAGGGACAAACCCCTCGGATCGGGACACTGGCGTCATCAGTGAGGGGCAGTGCATAACGTATCATGCCATTAGGTACGTGTAGGGAAGCTCGACCCGGGGTTAGGGGTCTTTACTCTCGGCCTCCCCTCCGAGTCAACCTCCGGTCCACCGTGGGAGTCGACGATGGCCTCCACTTTGCACAGGCTCTGAGTCAGGGCCCGTAATCCGCTTTGGATTCCAGCCACCATTGCTGGAAGGAGAGCGATGGACCTACCGTAGGCCAACAGCACCGCCGGGTACACCACATCGGCAACAATTACTTCATGTGGCAGTGTCGGCACTACGCAGCGCTTCAGCCACAGCATGAGGAAGCCCGCCAGTAGCGCCCGGTTAGAAATGGGATCTGGGCCTGGTGATGGAAACTTTCAAAAACTGTGTCAGGTTTGAAAGTGTCTTCATTCGACTCTGTGGTGTAAGAATTCACAGAGGCGTTAATCCTCGGCGATTTTCTCATCGGAGATGGAGCTAGAATGGTCACTAAGTGATCTTTCTCAGTTATACCATTAAACAGGTAGCTCGCCCAAGACATCTGCTTAACTCCCCTAGTTCTCCAGGAGGTTATTTGGCCGCAGATGTGGAAGTGACATAATACTTCTCAGTAGGTCTCATATACCCGAGGGCACTCTTTCTTCAAAGATAAAGCTCCTCGGAAGTTGGGACGTATTCCTCGTAAGGGGCATCTCCCATAACCAGCCCTGAAACTTCATATAGTTCATGCAGGGCGAGTCCCATTTCCCCGACCGGGTTGAAGAATGTCCCCGTCAAAGAGTTGTAATGCTCCAGAATCCCGTAAAAATTGTGGGAACTCTGCGGGATGCCATATTGCACAGCCCTGACCGCTTGGTACAGTCCCACCTGGTCTAACAGACCTCCGAGTTCGGCGAGGACAAAGCCCACCATCTTGCCCCACCAAGACTTGTCGGAGGAATAAACCCACCCAAGTGGGCGGAAGTCAACGGGAAAGTCACCCCCCACCTTCATGAATTCATTGATGAAGGTAGTGCTGAGCTGAGGAGTTTCCCCTACTGGGTACTCAGGCCTGAGTAATCCAGGAAACAAGCCAAAAACTTCCTTCCCGTGTCCGCCAGGGTGTACCTTCCTGGCGCCCAGTATGCCGAGCGAAACACTGGGGACAGATCGGGCAAGCTCCCATTCCATTGCCCGGGGGACAGACATGTGCTGGAGATAGGATAAAGGATACATTCTCTCCATATTGGGAAGAAAGAATTTCCTACCCCCTATTTGGCGAAGCCTTATAATCGCCGTCATACAAGATGTGACCGTCCTCGCCGATGTTGTCCCCAAAGAAGAAGACAGGTTTCTTTAACGGAATACGTGAATCTGTCTCAAAATCTGCGTCGGTCATGATTTCTCGGAAGGTCCTCATGTCGACCTTGGAGATCTTCTCCCTTCGCTCCTTCGACTTGTCGGTAGTCACAGGAGCAGTCCTCTGCAACACGAAGGTTAGGTTGCGGTCAGCACCGCCTACGTGCCCGAAGTGACACTTTTTGGAGAGAGGGTCGGAGGAATATCGCACTGCAAAAGAGAATAATACTTGATCAGAAAAGAAATTGATTAAGTGTTTACAACTCAAACGCAGAAATGAACCCAGACGCGGAGATCATCAGAATCTGCGTCCAGATCCAAAGATCGCGAGGCTAGCATGGAACCCGCGTTTTTGAAAGTCCAAGACTTATGAAAAAATTCTAAGTATTGGACTCAGACGCGAGATTCATGAGGACCAGCATCTGATTTCACAAGACGCAAGAGTCATAAGAAATCTGCGTCTGAATCTTTCACACTTAGAAATATTCTAAGTGTTGAATCCAAAACGCAAGGTTCATTCGGGCCCTGTGTTCAACAAGCAGACGCAGATTCGAACAGCAGAGGTCATCAAACCTGCGTCCTGTTTATCGACTCAAGAACCGCGCCTGATGATCAAACACGGGCATGAGCCCATGTTGGCGGTTCATATTCAAAAGGGGATTTAAGAGTTAAAAGAACTCTGTAAAAACCCCTCTAATGGTGGAAATCAAGTCCGAAGATTTTTTATACCTGAAATAGGGGTTTCCTGCATGGAGGAACCGCCCCTCTGAGTCTCAGAGACGACCGCCTTTGAAGACGAAGCAGTATGCTTGGCTTTTGATGCCATTGCGATCAAGGATCCGATGTTAGATGAAGGAAAAGAGAACAAAGGAAGCTCCTTTCTCAAACCCTAACAGATGCAAACGAAGAAGAAAGAGAGTCTAATGATGACTCTTGAAGGACTGTTGCCTTTTATAGGCGCAGTGATTCGCAAAGATACGCGGCGCTTGGCTCGACGCCTAATCACCGCCTGACGCGTGGACAGCGCATTAAGTGCAGCGTGAAGTTCGCACGCCAAAAAGATGTCCCCTCAATTCAATAGGACACGTGGCAACATACTCAAGGCACGGATTCGCATCCAAAAGTCGCGTCTTCATCCCAGAGATGCGTCCCTCCGATGGACACACTTTCTCAACTAAGCCAGAGTTGCGTTCGGAAAGCCGCGTCTTCATTCCAAAAGACGCGTCCCTCCGAAGATCGCATCTTTTCAACTGCGCCAAAGTCGCGTCTACCCATTGTTTTAAATATCGGCCGATATACCGGTATATCGGCCGAGATATCGGTATTTTATCTAAAACGATACGATAAGTGCAAAAATTTACCGGATATCGTTTTGGATCGATATTGGCCGATATATCGGCCGATATCCGAGATGAAATATCCGATATATCGGCCCTTATAGTTACTTATTTGGATAATAATTATTATTTTTTGCTTGAGAGATTGTTTTATTTTATTCTATGTTTGTTATGGTATTTCAATGATGTTTTTATATGATGTTTGGATAATAACTTATTTTTTTAATGTCTTATATGTATTTACTATTGATATATTAACCGTATTTAGTACCATATCGCGATATATTCCCGGTATCCGGTATCCGGTACATAATTTTGCCAACCGGTATATCACCGATATCCGATATTTAAAACACTGCGTCTACCTCAGGAGTAACAGTCGCGTTTTCATCCCAAAAGATGCACCCCTATAGAAGGCGCATCTTTAAAGCAGTATTATCTCTGCATCCACAGAACTGGCGTTCAGTTCTTGCTTCTGCAATTTAGTTCAACAGTACACTGACACAAGCAGACGACTGTCCACCCCTGGTTCAAAGTACACCAACGACAAAAAGCATCGGGGAGGTTTAGACTGTGTATCTAGACACTCCACGCGATCAGTTTTGGCGGCTTCAAAGAGTTCTACAGTACACTCAAGAAGGCCATACTCCAAACAAGATCAAGCCCGGAGCATTGTCAGTCCAATCATAAGAGTGGATTCAGCTAGAGTGCAAAGTATTTCGAAATCCGTCCCAGCTAACTGCGGAATATCAAAAACTTTGGAGGGGTTCTGTAGACTGTCTAAAGATCACTAAAAGACAAGGCACCAAAAAGCAGAGTCCCAAGCTCAAGACGCAGGGCTAATCATAGCCAGCACTGCAGCACCAAGGCGCGAGGGTCGAAACCCGCGTCTCAGCCAGCACTGCAGCACCAAGGCGCGTAGGTCGAAACCCGCGTCTCAGCCAGCACTGCAGCGCCAAGGCGCGAGGGTCGAAACCCGCGTCTCAGTTTTAACTTCCCTCGTTATGGGGTCAATCACCACCCACATAATAAGGAAGTTAACCCCCATTGTGGAGTGTTTTTAGAGGGCACGTTCACCCTGAAACCTCTATAAATAGCCCCGTTGCTATGGAGTAGGGGTCGGAAGAATTGAGAGCAGAGAAATCGAGGAGAAGAACTTGACTTGAGAGCTTCCACAGAGAAGGAAAGAGAGTAACTCTTCAACTAACTTGCTGCGTACAAGTTAATCTTTGCCTCCAATCTCTTTGAGATTTTGGTCGACGGAGCTGTGTTACTCCGCCCGCCAACCGAAGAGAAGATCCCCAGAAGTTCCTGACGTTCACCCGGTCAACGGAAACAAGATTCACTTTCCACCGCCACTTGAAGAACCCAGCACTAAACAAAGGGGAGATTCAAGACTCAACATCTTCCCTCCTTGTAGTCGGAGCATTAGTCCGTTGTAATCATTCAATTGATTCAAGGAAACTTAACACCGAATTTTCTCCGTACCAAACAGCATCGAGTTGCAAATTGTTCCTGCAGGCCCTGGCATGAGATGGACCTTTGGCAGGTGGCTGGATACTTATTCTAGATTCTAGAATATGGACTCTTCAGTAACTTAAGTTGGATGTGGTTTTAAAGCTAGATTTGTTTCATAGTGAGTTTTGGCTCAAATTTATTGAACCCCTCAAATCACGAGTCAGCTATAGGTGTTGGTAAAGTGGCAAATTCTAGGTCAGACTATTTAACTTAAATTTATTTCATGCTAGACCACAGTTCATCTGAACTTGTAACAGAACTAGCCTTTATTTAAGTACTTTTAAGAGTTAAGTTATATGCATTAAGCAGAAAATAGCTTGTTATTGCATCTTCATTGTCTTTCACATTCATTCTTTTATCTGGTTGCCTGTACTCACGTGTCTAATACGCCTAACTAAACTTTTATGCGCTCTTCATTCTGTTGGAAACTCAGAGTTTAATCCTGTCATTTAATTGGAAGTGACTTTCAATTAACTCCCAATCCGTTTCTGTTCATATCTGCGGGGATGTTTGGATTCATGGAAGTGGGAGGAAAATGGGAAGTGGGAAAACTCATTTCCTACTTCCCTTGTTTATTTTGAACCGAAAATGGGAAACCCCCCCCCCCCCTTTTTTTTTTCCTTTTCTCTTTTATGCCTCTCTTTTATGTTATCATTTTTTCACTTGCAAGGTGCTACAGTTAATTTTGTGGTCATGTAAATCTCACTTGTAATAAGTTGTAACTTAATGCATTAAATTTTGATGTTATGTAAATCCCACTTGCAGTCGTCCAATTACTATTTAAAAACGTAACTTCAAAAATAATATTTAATTTAATATTATTTTGTGATCAACTTTTCCATTTCCACTTCCATATTACTAACCAAACACCGAAAAACACTATATATTTTTCACTTCCATTTCCACATTACAACCATACACCGGAAAATTTATTTCCACAAATCTCAATTTCCCTCTACACTTCCCCACGCCCACTTCCCATTTTCCTCCCACTTTCATGAATCCAAACACGCCCTCAATGAAATGTATGTTTGATTAACTGCTTTTACATGCAGAACCTGACCATCTGTCTGGATTCTCACCTACTGCTGATAGTGAGAGTTCTGCTAGTGGATCTCCATCCTGCTCCCAGTCATCACATCAAAAACATCAGTCAGTTCACATGAAGGACGGACGGAGGAGATCTTTAAGTAGAAAGGGGGAAGATCCTTCTGTAGTTGTCGATTCATTTCCTGAAAGAACACAAGCTGGCGAGTTATTTAGTGCAGCAGTCAAGGGACGCCGACTCCCACCGTGAGCCATTTCTCTTGGGTGAACTTCCTGTAGCTTACTGATGTAAACTAGTGTATGGTGGAAAGCATACTCATTAATAGATGGCATGTTTATTAGTTTGTTCTTTTCTTTCATCTATTCATCTGGCTTGGTTCTCTGTTTCTGTTCTTTCCTGCTCGCTAATGTACATTGTCTTTTCACTATATACCAATAGTGAACTCTGAATCTAAAAATAATATCATATTATGTTTTAGTCCATTCAAGTTGTGTGTACTGTTAATTATTGAAATCAACTCTCTTTCTTCTTTTTTTGTCCTTCGGACCTTTTTGAATCCTGTGATACATTTTATTATAAGTCTAGACATTTATTCGGCTTTGAACTGCATTGGTTAAGGCTTCTTCTGCTTGGACACATTTAAGTTGATTAAGGAGCTTGATCATTCATTGAATCTGATATTATTTATTAACATGTTTACTTTTTGATACAGACTGGGACAACTATAATAGATCAAATGGATCTTCTTCGCGAACAGGTTAAAATGTTAGCTGGCGAAATAGCACTATGTACTAGCTCTCTTAAAAGATTAACTGAGCAAGCAGCCAGCCACCCTGAAGATTCACAGATTCAGGCATGTCAGCTATCCTTAGTTTATATTAGAATGATGTGAACTGCTAGCTTCCCATTATATGCTGGTCATCTTGGTGGTGTTTCTTTTAATTTGTTTATCGAATTATCAGAAGACCTCCTGCAATGTATCTAAACTCAAATTGTTTGATCTATGCTGATGTAGGATCAAATGCAAAAGTTGAAGGATGAAATCAATGAGAAGAAGATCCAAATGCGCGTCCTTGAGCAACGGATGGTGGGATCTTTTGAAGTGACTGCACATTCCTCAAGCAATATTGACATCTCTCAGGTAACTTTTATCGAAATTGTTACAGAGCCTGTGAATGACTACATTTATTATAGCCTTTAGAGGTTAGAGTAAGCTATTGAGATAATGGAATAAACAATGAAAAGAAAACCTTTGTGCATGAGGGTGAGTGGGTTCATGAGGGTGGTTACTGGTGGGAGTGCATGTGGTAATTGTTAGTGAGGTTATGGCGTTCCATTCATATTGCTTTTCTATCTTATGTTTAATGACCGTCACCTTTCAATAGGCTCTTTCAGAGCTGACCACTCAATTAAGTGAGAAGACATTTGAACTTGAGGTTTGTTCACTACTGCCTCCTACTACAACATTCTTTTTTTGTGACTTTGTGACATTAGACGCTGATGTCCTTTTCACTTCTTTATTGGTGGTTCATATAGATCATGTCTGCGGATAATAGAATTCTTCGGGAACAACTACAGACAAAGGTGAATCAGGAATATGCCATTTCATGTTTTTTGTTTGTAGTTGTGATGCACCCAATCATAACAGGCATTCTTAATTTGTAACAGATGTCTGAAATTGCGGAACTCCAAGAGAATGTAACATCGCTGAAGCAGCAACTCAGCTTTTCGTCAGATAAGGCCAGAAAAAGTGAGGATAGCGTGTGTAGGAAATGTTTAGCAGATTTGTCTAAAGAAAATGGTGACCTGTCAGAGAAGTTTGTCCTGTCTAAGGAATCTTCTGGTGGAAATTTATCCCCAAGTACTTTGGGCTCACCTTGCATGATTTTAAGCGAACGCGAGGAATCCGATACTGACTCAACTATAAAGGCTCAAGTTCTCATGCAGGTAGTTTTCTTTACACTTTTCTTTTTACACCGGTTCGACTTCACTAAGTTGATTCATAAGCTCTCAAGTAATGTATTGGTTATGAAGTTTAAAAGGAACTATCCACATCCAAAAAATATTCTTTGTTCATTCTGATGTAGGCAGCTGAAATTGAAAGTCTGAAGCAAGAGAAGGTGCAGTTAGCTGAGGAAAAAGAAGGGCTTGAAATTCATAGCCAAAAACTTGCTGAGGAAGCATCTTATGCAAAGAATTGGCTGCTGCTGCTGCTGTTGAACTTAGAAATTTGGCTGAAGAGGTCACAAAACTTTCTTACCAAAATGCAAAGTTGACTGGGGACTTAGCTGCATCAAAGGAACTCTCCCTTGGTAGATCTAATAATGGTCAAGGCACATCCTGTTCGATGGAAAGCAGGATCATAGCAATAACATGCGAGCTGATGTTTATTTGAAAAGACCCGAGGACAATGTTCTGATTGAGGAGTTAAAGAAAGAAATTGTTGCCAGATGTCAGAGAGAAGCTTCTTTAGAGGCAGCATTATCCGAGAAAGATCGAAAAGAGGCTGAGCTACAAAGAAGGATTGACGAGTCAAAACAACATGAAGAGGACTTGGAAAATGAACTTGCAAATATGTGGGTACTTGTTGCAAAACTTAAGAGGAATGGCATGATTTCTAGTGAACCACTATCTGAAGGGTCGAATGATATTGACTTCCAACAAAATGGTTTTATTTCATCAAATTGTAGTTCTGGTGTAAAGTTTAAGGGGAACAAACTTTTTGATGGTATACATAATGATGAGATAAATAGTTTCGAGGAAGTAAGAGCTGCTTATGAATATGAAAAAGACGATGCAAAGAACTAGAGGGCATGTTTCTAGATTGAAGGTATTCAGTTTTCCCTTCTTACAAGAGTTCAGTGTGCTTGCTATTATATAGTAGTCATTCTTATGGTCATTCCATT